>QEPC01014599.1:20786-30908 GCA_003113815.1 Sphenodon punctatus | reverse complement strand
GGTACAGAAACTGAAATAAAACCTAAATCAATCTAATCCTACTTTAATAAATCAAAAACCAGGGGAAGGGAATGAGGGATGGAATATGGAGGGAGAGGGAGAGGGAGAGGGAAAGGAATGGATTCAATGGAGGGTAGGGAGATAGAACACAGGGAGTCATATAAACCACTAAATCTATCTAATATAATCTAACTAAATGATAATAGGGATGTAAATCTGTTGGATGTGTGAAATTGGAGGAGGATTGGGAATGGATGAGGGAAGCAAACTGCTGGGAGTCAGGGAGTCTTCTGAAAACGCTGTTGAAATGATCAGTGGCTGGCTCAGAAGGTGTTGGAAGGGGGGCAGGGCAAAGAGTTTTGTTACTTGCTGCTCCCGCCTTACCACAAGGTCCGATTGGCTCTGTGCAGCCTAGCCCCTGGCCAATCACAGACTGAGAAGTCAGTGTTCAGTCGAAAAGGAAAGGTGATTGGGTAGGCTGGCTGCTACTCCAAGCCTTTCTACCCCCCAAATACCAGGAAGTCTGCTCCACAGCTTCTTCCCTCTCCCTGGGCCTTCAGTCACATTTTTCCGCCTAAACTCAACCGAACGTGGCCGAACACGAACAAACTGTTCGGTTGGTATGAAGTTAGGTCAGAGTTCGGTTCGGTCAGTTCGGGTTCAGTTCGGAAGTTAAGTTCGGTTGTCAGAACAGACCGAGTTCGGTCCAAACTCTGAACCTCCGAACCGCATTTGCACATCCCTAATAGAAATGTTTTTAAGATCATGTAACTTTGATTGGCTATCAATACCATTCTATGTAAGCTACTGATATTTTCTATTTAAATTTAAGTAAACTATGCCTATATTTTAAATATATTCTGAGTCTCATGTTCCATTTATTTATAAATATAAAGCTAGCTTGGCATCAAAGTAAAGTGTAAACTCATTTTATACAACTTGGAAAAGAGTGGCCCAATCCAGTTAGACCAGATCTGCGGGGCAACATAGCTCTCTTTCCTTTTGTAAAAAAGAGACACACAACGCAACACCCCCACCCAGACTGCTTTTGAGGGGCTGGGGGGGGGGCTGGGAGGGGAATGGTGGGATTTATTTTAAGGCTGCAGCAGCCCCGCAGCTGGGGACTCAAGCTGCAAAATGGTAGGGATGGGCGAACGCGGTTCGGATGTTCGGAGTTTGGACCGAACTCGGTCTGTTCGGATGTCCGAACCGAACGTCCAAACCGAACTCTCAAATGACTGAACAGTTCGGTCATGTTCGGATGAGTTTGGATGAGTTCAGGGGCAGGAAAAACTTCTTTCCAGGGCCGAAAATTAGGTTTCGGTTTCTATTTTGTTTCGGTTTCGCTGTTTTTGAATGTTCGGCCAAGTTCAGTCAACCCGGCTGGTTTTGTGTATTCTGTTTTGTTTTTTTATTTCTTATTTGTATGGATCTTATGTGTTTTAACATTGTAAGCCACCCCAGGTTGTTTGGAAAAGGAGGGGCAGAATAGTAAATTATTTTATAAATAAATAAACATCCAGGAGTAAGATCCAGATTCAGATGAGATTGGCTAAGTATACAAATATCTAGACTTTATGTACAGTTAAGGTTACACAGTCTTAAGCAAACTTTAGGTAAAAACAGATGTGTGGCCGGTACGGTCGCTCCCTGGCCTGGGGTGGGAAACCACCGCTGACATGGCCCAGGCCGTGTTGCGCACCGGACAAACATGCCCACAGCTATAAAGCAGTCCTGCCACCCACACAAACCAGGTAGGTCTGGGAACTCAACAAATGTGTGGGCAGCTGGAACTGCCCCGTTCTGTGCCGTGATGGACAACCATGGCAGCCCCCAACCTGTGGCAGGTAAGGCAGGCCAGAACAGATGTGCTGTCCTCCAGTGGCCTGCATTGGCCCATGTCAGCAGCCCTTAGTCCAGGATGTGACTCAGAGATATTCCTAGGACACAGTCCGGGCTAGCTGCCTACCCACCCCAAAGCAGTCCACAGCAGATGTGCCAGTGGCTCCTGGGCCAAAGTGAGCCTAAGTGGGCCACCATCAAGTCTGTTTTTACTCTTTGTTTACCTAACTCAAGTGAGACAAAATATTCAAATTTCTAGTTCTATCCATTAGGATTATTAACATATCTAGGGATTTTGCACTCATGGCCATGATGAGTTGGCCCATTCTGGGGTAAAACTCTGTAGGTATGAGACTGAGGGTGAAATTAGTGAAAACAGTTAAAGTGGGTTAAAGCATGTAACTCTGCTTTAACCCACTTTAACACCGCTTTAACATTTCTTATGCATGTTGCAGGGGTTTATTGGTGCCCTATCCGGCCCTGCAACATGCATAAGAAATGTTAAAGTGTGTTAAAGTGGAGTTAAGGTGCATGTTGTTTTCACTCTATAGTTGGGCTTGATTGAGAGGAGTTTGTCTCTATTGCCTAAAGTGAAGAAATTCACCAAAGGGCATTTTTAGATCCCCCCCCCAATAGCAGAGGTTTTACAAGTCCAGTTCTTAAGACATTCTGGAGTCCCTGTTTCCAATGACACTTTGGCAATTTCTGGTAGAGGGTGTGTGAGCGTTTAAAGGGGTAAATAGTGCCAGACATTAAAATCAGAGTTATAAAGGTAAAGCTGATTAGGATGTTAACCCCCCACCAGCCACTTTATCTTATCCCCTAACCCCCACCCCCTTTCCCCTGCCTCCTCATATACCTCGTTCCTTCATATTCTATATTATTATTCTTAACAATGGGTGAAAACAGACATGACGCTAACCACCCTTTAACCACCCTTGGTGGTCATTTATGCATGTTTCAGGGCTGCATAGGGCACCAATACAGCCCTGCAACATGCATAAATAACTACCAAGGGTGGTTAAAGGGTGGTTAGCATCATGTCTGTTTTCACCCTGTGTCTCCTATCTGTCATATGTAGATTCTAGGTTCCCAAATTATTTCTTATGCAATTTCAATTCACCGTAGCTGTTTCCCTTTTATCCCACACCTATTTCTGTTTTCTACCCATTCTTAACAGTCCTGTATTTATACTTTTAAAAAATATATATCTGGCACTCTTCCATATCAAATACCCCTCTCCCCTCCAGTCAACTTGTCTTATCTAACCCAACTTTCTTGCCTCTTTATATAATGTCCTGTATTTGCTCAGCTTATATATATTTTGACTGGTTATGCTACATGCATGAGGAAGAACCCTGTGTGGCCCGAAAGCCTGCTTATTTCCACCCATGGCGGTTGGTCTAATAAAAGATATCATTCGAACCACTTTTTTCCCCCCTCTGGCACTTGGGACTAAGACGGCAACCACACAATCTCTCTGGGTTACCAGCTGTAAAGAGGCAGGTTAGTTAGTGGTTGGGTTGCTATCTTGAGAATAATACTGTTCCTTTCTTTGTTTTGAGTAGCTCTGTTACAGGAGGCATGGCTTCTGGGGCCTGGGTGTGGCTTCTGGATAAGGTTTCGGCCTTGGCAATTCATTTTTCACAAATTAAGCACTGATGGTAGCATGTACGGCAAGGTCAGCTGATGTCATAGACTCTCTTGAATACAGGAAGGGAGATCTGTCAATGTGAAGTATTACAAGCTGGTCTGTGAGTCTCAAAGAAGGCAGATTCAAAGCTACACTGATTCAAAGCTACACTGATTCAAAGCTGATCCAAAGATTCAAAGCTACACTAATTTTGCAGAAAAAATGATCAGACATCCCCAAGCCTCAGGAATAAGGAAGGAAATAATGGGTGTTTTTACACACACATTTCTTTTGCATGTTATTTATAATAAAATTTGTATGCCGCCCCCTCCTGCTAAAAGCATCTTGGGGTGGTGGCTAACAACATGCTAAAACAGATTAAAACAAATATCAAATACAATTAAAATCAAATAAAAACAATTCAACCCCCTACCCCTCACTAACCCAACCCACCCACCCCATCTCCCTCGGGAAAGACACGGTGGAACAACCAGGTCTTATATTGTTTACAGAAAGAGGGGAGGTCAGTGGTCAAGTGGACCTCCAAGGGGAGGGAATTCCACAGCTGTGGTGTGACCACATAGAATGCCCTCCTCAAGGTCGACACCCGAGAAACCCAGGGGACCTCAAGGAGGGTACCCGTGGCCGACCACAGGGGCTGATCTAGGACTCGGAGGGTGAGGTGGTCCTGCAGGTAGGTGGAGCCCAGGCAATTTAGGGTTTTAAAGGTCAACATCAACACCTTGAATTGGGCCCGGAAGATTATTGGCAGTCAGTGCAGAGAACAAAGCACTGGTGTAATGTGCTCGCATTGGCCCATCCCCCTTAGGAGATGAGCCGCCATGTTCTGCACCAGCTGCAGTCTCCGAGCCAGCACCTACTGTAATGCACCCATGTAGAGTGCATTACAGTAGTCCAGTCTTGAAGTAATAAAAGAATGGACGATCGTGGCCAGATCAGAGTCCGAGATATACAGCCTAAGCCAACGAACCAGATGTAATGGGTGGAATATCCCCTTTGCCACAGCTGCCACATGGGCATTCAGGTGGCGCTGCAGATCCAGGAGCACCCCCAGCCTCTGAACCTGAGATAACAGGGGAGGACGGACCCCATCAATGATGGGGGCCACCACTCCCTCGGCTTTCCCCACAACCATCACCTCCGTCTTGTTGGGATTTAACTTCAGGTAGCTCGACCTCATCCAATCCCTCACAGCCGCCAAACACCAGGTAAGCACCGAGACTGCCAGGTCTGGGTCTGATGAGAGAGATTGCTGAGTGTCATCAGCATGTTTGTTGTTACATCCTGAACTTTCTGTGTTTCTAAATCACTCACCCAGATCATAAACATCTGTCTCTTTGAACTTCTGCATAGAACTCCTCCCAGAACATTTGTTCCAAGCAGCTGTGGTCACTTGGTTTCCATGGCAGCCTGTCACATCTACAGCTCCGGCCACTTTAGGCTGCCTCAGGGCAGTGTGTGTGTGTGAAGAATGCATCCGGAACTTACTTGTGGACTTGTAAACACAGAAGATTGAAAGACCAGCACTTTAAGGTGTGTGTAAAAATGCCTTTCCTGAGGACTGGGGACTTTCCCTTCCAAATAGGCAACTGCTTTCCCTCTTCACTCCCGTGTTCTCCTGTGTTGTACATGTCAGCAACACAGTCCAAACTTCTAAATCTTCAGTTCATTGATGGAAAGGACAGCCTCTTGATCTACTGTCTACTATCCATTCTTTCTTGGATTCTGATGCTCTCTAGGTTACCTGTTCTTGTGACATGGCTGTAATGTGTACATTTACACCATTATGGTGATAGGGGTGAATTCTTTGACTCATCTAGCAGCAAACCAACTCATTAGTTTGATAATCTGCACATGTAATTCCCAACAGTTTGTGTTAACAGCTGCTTTCAAATACTTCACTTTGTTTCTCTTCAATAGTGTGAATTTTCAAGTTTCACACATTCTAATACAGAAGCCATACAAGTTTTCTTATTAATCAAGTCTTTAAGTTCTCACTTAAATATCAGTCTTTCTATAATTGGTTCAGTTTCCCAGAATAGTCCCAGCTGTAGAGGCTACTACATATTTCCTCCATATGAGAAGTTTCTTCTGTCACCAAAGACCCTAGATAATTGAATTTACCTACTTGCTTTAACCTTTTTTCATTGACAGTAGATGCCAATGTTGAGGTTTCCTCTAACAGCCATCTCTTCAGACTGTGATTAAGAAATTGACCAATCCAGTAAGCATGATCCAATAAAGCTTGGAAGACCTTGACATATTAGAAAGAGAGAGTATATAAAAGACCATAGGCAATTGACATTATGGCCATTTATTAAAACTCAAATCCCAGTCAATATATGATTGATTTGCTTAGTACATTCAAAGTGCTTTGCCATCCTTAGCTTGTTCATCTTCGCAACAACTCTGGGTGTTTTGAAATGAGGAAGGCGTTGGGGAGGGGAGGGTTGTCAGTGGCTGCTGAGTGGCTCTGCCGTGGAGCACTAACTCAGGTGGAGTGAGTGGGGAGGGATTCAAACAGGCGGCTCCCCTGGTCATGGAAGTTGCCATGCACTCCCTCTGTCACAGACCATGGAGGAAGGGAAGTGCACCAAGCTGGCCTTTGCAATTGACATGTTCCTAGCATACGTGCCGGTGAACCTGGGCTTCCCAGAGCTCCCGGTCAGTTCTTGTGACTTGCAAAGGTCGTGTTCCACACCAACAGTGCCTATGAGTGGCAGATCAGTCTGTGGGTGTGGCTGGACACCCCAGTTCACATGGACAGGAGCTCTGTGGCCGCCTGTAACCATGGAGCTATTTGGCTTGCCCTGCATGGAGCATTCCGGATTTCCTGGCTGTATGCCGTAAGTAGCCATGAGTGGGTGCTCTGTGGTGATGGGCTCTGTGACTCCTGGGTGACCATGCATGGTAGCATCTTGTCTAAAAGCAGTAACACCCTCTGCGAGGTAGGTCATTATTATTCCCATTTTTCAGATAGGGAACTGAGTCTCAGAGATGACTTTTGAAAGTCAGAGATGAAAATGGGAACAGCCCCAAACCACTCCCTGAGTTCTTAAAGCCAACACTTTATCCACTGGCCTACACTCTGTAGATTCTTTCTGTGCTCCCTCCAAATAAAGGTTTAACACTTGCTGCTGAGAGATGGCATCTTTACTTAACAAATGTGCATAACTAAAATTGTTTCCATGCTCGTTGGGTGCATGACTGTTAAGTAGTACGTATGATGGCTTCTCTTTTAGTACACAAGATTGCTTGTTGCTTCTCCTGTAAAGACTATGAAAGCATTCTGGAATTAAAGCCCTGCATGAACTCCAAATCAGGCCTGAGGCCACTTAATGTCTGATTGCATCAGGACCAAGCCAAGTCCCATCCCAACACAACTTGGATCTGAACCCAGCCTGAGTCTGAGGGGCCTGAGTCAGGAGGACTTCCAAACCCAACCCACTGGGACCCCTCAGACTTGATCTGGTTTGCAGGGCTCTGACTGGAATATTTTTGCTGCAGATCAGTTACCAGAACAGATCACTGGAAATAACAGTCTTTGCTTTTAAGGAATTTCCAACAAACCTCACTAGAAATTCAGTGAAGCCCACCAACCACCTCATAGCCTCCAGCAGTGAATGGATTAGCAGAATGCTTTGTGCAGATATGTAAAATGGGATCCAGGAGGGGCGGAGGGAAATGAATGTATTGTACTGACAATGGTTTTTTTGTCATCTAGCTTTTCACCACAGTTTGCCACTGAGAGAACTCCAGCAGAGTTGTTTTTAAAGCATTGGTTGTTAATTAGATTATGTTTTCTTTGATCAGATTTAGCAAAAGGACTGATCAAGAAAAAAACAGTGTGGTGAGCTCACGCATGATACATTATACTGGAATTTGGAACAGCAACTCTTTGTGCAAAAAGGTAAATAAATTCAAGTGGTTAGGGAGGATCTTCAAAGACTGGCCTGCAGTGTTCCTGCAGGGAACCATGCTAGAAGTGTCATGATAATTTCCGATACTCAGCCAATCAGCAACACGGAAAATCTAATGTAGGAGAAATTGTGACTTTCAATATGTTGCTTTTTATTGAAAATACAACTGATTTACCCCAGTTTGTAAAAACGTACATCCTGCTGCATGCAGATACTGTAAAGAAAAAAGTTTCCCTTCTGGCTTTGTTTATGGATCAAAACAAGGTCTGACCAAACCATAGCTACTTTCATTTCCATGTTTAACTCTGAAGCCAAGACGTATCACTCGCTTTCTGTTCAGTATAAAAGGTACACTCAAATCTCTTACAGCATAGTTTTTGGAATCCAGAATATGTTTGCTGTGTTAGAGCTGAATATGAGAGAGACAAAGAAGTTAGGAAAATACCATTTATTAGGCCAACTTCTACTGGGAAGAGTCTGCAACCTCTTGCATTTCACAGAAATCTTCAGACAAGAATAAAGGAAGTCAGGACTGAAACCGAGCAAAGTACAGGTTGAGTTTGATAAGTATATGATATTTGGTACTCGCTAAAACTGAAAGGGGGTTGGTGATAGGTGTGACAGGGATTTTGGGGTTCCCCTCTCCCTGGCTGTCCCTCAAAGGCCTACTGGACCAGGCACAACTCAATCAGCTTCGGCCGTTTGTCTCAGACTCGGACCTGGCCACTGTCATCCATGCTTTCATCACCTCTAGACTAGACTACTGTAACGCACTCTACGTAAGGCTACCCATGGTGACGGCTCTCAGAAATTGCAGCTGGTGCAGAATGAGGCGGCCCGTCTCTTAGTGGGACTGAGCTGCTGGGAGCACATTACACCAGTGCTCCGTTCTCTGCACTGACTGCCTGTGCTTTTACAGGCCCAATTCAAAGTGTTGGTTTTGGCCTATAAAGCCCTAAACAGCCTGGGCCCAGCCTACCTGTGAGATTGCCTCACTCCCTGGGTTCTCGATCAGCCCCTGCGGTCATCCGGGGGTGCCCTGCTTGAGGTCCCCCGGGTTCTTTGGGGAGGATATTCTCGGTGACCGCACCACGGCTGTGGAACTCCCTTCCGGTGGAGGCCTGGCTGGCCCTGGATCATCTCTCCTTTCAGAGAAGCTGTAAGACCTGGCTGTTCTGCCAGGTGTTTGGCCGGGGAGATGGTTAACGGGGGGGGGGGGGGGGGGGGGGGGGGGGGGGAGTTGGGGATGGGGGGTGGATGTGATTTTGTTCCTCCTTTTAATGTTTAATGTTGTTTTAATTGTTTTTAGTATATGTAAGCCACCCCGAGCTGCCTGTGTCAGGAAGGGCGGGGTAGAAAAATGTTTTAAATAAGATAAATAAATAAATAACCCTACTTACTGGAAACAATGGGCACCACTCTCTCCAGAGTGTACCAGCTTGTAAGGGGTTTATCCTTTGTCACCTGTGTGTCACGGCTCCCCAGTCATCAGAAAAGTAAATGGGTTTTACTCATCTTGGTATTAAATCAAGATTTCCCCAGTTAACAGTCAGTGCCAGTAACTACACAGACACAAGCTTCATAATAAGAAAGTTTTATATGAAAACTAAAAACAGGTTCAGAGTAAATACAGAAGGTGCATAAGAAAATGAAATCAGAACAATATGCAATGCTAGCTTAACTGATAAGGTTTCCTCCTGTCTACTAGTTGCCTATCTCCTGTTCCAGAGGGCCAAAGTTTTGTCTCTGATGTTTGCAGACAGACACACTGCATCTTAGTCAGGAGCTGCGATCACCACATAATAAAGCTGTCAATTGTCACTTCTCGCATCTTAAACACTTTTAACTCTTCAAGTTCCCTTGCTTTGAGTTTTTGACTAGCCTCCATTATTGGTCATTTAGCTACTGTATAGCCTTAACCTAAGTTCACACAGATGGCTGTTATCACCTATGTTGTCTGGTTGTCCTGAGTCTTGAGGTTTTACAATGCTAATTCCTGGCTAAGGTTCAACTATCTTGAGCAAACTCCCCATATGATAAGTTTCCCTCTGGTTTATACAATCAATGGTTAATACAAACATCTTTGACATCATGACCTTCCCCCATGAAGATGACCTTCCCTGATGATTTTCCACCTGAAAATCTCACAACATACATCATTGCTGTGTTCATAACTCCCCATGACAACAGGTCTGGAAGGTAGCCATTTGGAGTACAAAAAAAGACATTAATAAATTAAACAGTAAAAAGAAAATTGTAAGTATATTTAATCCTTGGATGACAACTATGAGGATATACAGGTAGTATTTTGACCACTAGAGGGAACACCACATTTTCCTTATATTGCCGTCTACAGTCTGGTTGTCACGTTGGTCCCAAAAATGAGAAAGATAAGAGAAAAATGGTTGAGATGACACATTTACTAGACCTACACCCTATCTCTCTACTCCTTCTCTCTCTCCCTCTGTTGAAGCTCGTCTCATCAACTGTCTCTCTGACATCTCTATCTGGATGTCTCAACGTCAACTCAAACTCAACATGGCTAAAACTGAACTCCTTATCTTCCCCCCTCTTCCTTCCTCTCCTTCCTCACTGTCAATAATTATTGATGGAGTCACCATCCTGCCTGTCCCCCAAGCCCGTAGCCTAGGCTTCATCTTTGACTCACCCCTTTCTTTTAAACCCTACATTGACTCTGTTGCTAAA
>QEPC01014595.1:259301-270904 GCA_003113815.1 Sphenodon punctatus | reverse complement strand
TCACGAAAACAATAAATTCATCCCCCACTGGGACGACCCCATCACGCCCTAACAGACATGCCAGGGGATCCCGGAGGGGAATTGGGGAGGGGCCATGCGGTGCAAAGTGCGACTGCACGGCCCCGCCCCCTCCACGTTCCCCACCGCCCACCCTCTGGGGAGACGGGCAGGTGGCGGGGCCAATGCCGCCGCAGCACCTGGCCAAATCCGCCATGGCCTGGAATCCCGCCGGTGCTTCTGGGCCGTGGCGACCGACCAGACGTTACTTTTCTTTGATCCCCGCCGGGGATCACTTTCACCACGCTTCCCGGGGAATTGGTGCGGCTAGCCCGGGAAGCGTGGTTGAAACTGACCCCATGTGGGGATTGAGCGTGGCGAACATCTGGCAGCCGCCAAACAGACGTGCAAGTCACAGTGACCACAGGTGGGTATTCAACGTGGTTCACTGTGATCTCGTAACGTCTGAAAATACCCTGTCTCTGAGGTCAGCTGGGAGTGCCCTCTTGCAGGTACCATCTACCGGTGAAATTTCTACAACAAGGGCACACAGAGAGGCATTCTTGGTGGCTGCCCCACAGTTATGAAACTCCCTCTCCTTGAAGGTTCATCTCAGCTACGGCCTGTTCATTTTGCCAGGCGTTTGGCAGGCAGGGATAGGGTTGGGCAGGATTGGGTGGGTGGGGAGGTTGGGGAAAGGGTTGGGGGAGTTAAGGGAGTTTTAAAAAAAAATACTGTCTTTTATGATTGTTTTTAGTGATTTTAAGCTGTCCTAAGCTTTTATGGGAAGGGCATCATGTAAATTTAAATAAATAAATAAATAAATAAATAATTTTTGACCTTTTTAGCAGAAGTCAGAAAGCATAAGGAGACCATTTAGCTATCCAGATGTCTTATTGTATGTCTCAAAGGGCCGTAAGCTTTGTATCGCAATGTTATTTTCTTGCTACATTACATCAGCATTAACTCCAGGAAAGATTAAATAGAACATTGAAGACATGCAGAATGCCTCGGATAGCTGCATTTGACCCATGATCTCAACCATAATTTTAATTCTGCATCATTTAAGACCATGCCAGTTTTGTTCTTTGTGAAGAGGAAAAACACACTTATGTGTTCATAATTTTGTTTAATAATTGTTAATCTAAACTGTCAAACCACCAAGTGTTATGAAGCTACACGTAAATATGTCCACAAATGTTGTTTTTATTATTTTTGAGAGGATAGGACATTTCTCATCTGTTGGAAGTTGGGGGTAAATTAGAGCTTACATGTTAGAAAAGCTAAACAATGGGCTCATTCACATGAGATACTAGACTCTTCTTCCGGGTGTATTCTTTGTTGCGGGAGTTTACATTCCTGCATTTTAATTGTTCACATGTTCCCTCCCCGGCTTCCAAAGTTCCCTCCTGCTCAGGGCTGGCCTTAGGATTTGCAGGGCCCAGGGTGAAGATAAAATGCGGGGGTCCTGGTGGCCCCTCCACTTTGGGGGCAACCTCTGCGGTGCTCTGAAGGTGGTTATATTTGGGGCCCCACTGAAAGGGAGTGGTGCTCCCACAACTTGTCCTAGTGAAAATAGAGGCCACTGTGGGGCCCTCAGAAAGAGCAGGGCCCGGGGTGGTCGCATCAGGTCACGCTGTGGTAAGGCCAGCCCTGCTCCTGCTTAAAAATGTACCATGGATACTGACAATGGGAAATCCAGTCTTGTCTGGAACAGTGCTGAATGTTCATTTGAATTTTTAAATCTGGGGCACATTTTGTGATTCCATTGCTTTCGCAGATTGCAGATGACGATTTTGTGCAACTTCCGTATTTTTTGGTACCTTCCATAATTTTTCAGTATCTTTGTTCCTTGTTGGTACCTTCTGTAACTTTTCAGTACCTTCTGACTTGTCAGTATTTTTGTCTCCTGGTGTCATTTTCCTGGCTCCTGACCCCATGCCTCTTTTTTCGTCTCCAAGTGCTCTTCTTCCAGTCAGAGGGGTTGGGGGGGGGGGGGGAGAAAAGGAGGCTGTGCCTGCCATGTTAGGTCTTTGTAGTATGCTTTGCCTTCCTCCTTCTCCTGCCAGGTACCAAATGTGCCGGCATGTACCAAAGGGCATTTCTGAACAGGCACAAATGAATGGGATAAAACATGGTTTCCTCATCACGGCAGAGGCAGTGAATAGGCTGGGTTTGATGAACGCATTCTCCATGAATCGTCATTTTAGCTTTACAGTGGTAACCTGCATCCTGGTGTGGCTTCCAAGGATGTAAGTGGCTGAGGCCAGTTGTACAGTCAGTGGGTGTACTCACATGTAAACTGCTAGAATCCGATGTCTGCAGGATGGTCCTGGAAGCATTAGACAGGGACCGATACTCTCTGTGTTTCCCCCATTGACCATAGAGTTCATATATGTTTAAGTTGTAGATTCTCTACTTACTTTTAAAACTGGATTCTCAGACTCCTTTTTCAGATCTCAACAGCTTTAGACTCCTTTCTTAGAGAGTTCATTATCAGCATTTGCATTTTTAAACATGTGCGCCGTACCTTGATACTGTTAGATGCAAGATTTTCTGGAATGTCCCAAGTAAATGTATTCCCTTTTGTTCTGTGTTGCTTTCATTTGAATGACTAGTGTAACGTAAGTCCAATTCAGTTTTTGAAAATTCCTTTAGCCTGGAATGCATATCCTCTTGCTAGACTTCAGAACAAAGCAAAACAAAGAACAGAAAAAGGCATTGGTATGAGGTGTTTTGTGCTATTGAAACATCTGAGACATACAATATGCCTGTGTTACAGTAGTTAACCCCATTTCTCAAACAGTGACCCATTGTTACTGACCATAGAGAACAGAAGTAAGGGCTCATACAAGCTAGTTACACCTTCTGAGACTTAATAAATCTACAATTCTACCCCAAGCTCTTTGGTCTCATAAAGGAAGATTAAAGTCTATCCAGTATACTCTCCATAGCACTACATTCTGATCTGTAGTCAGGGGCCCTCGTTCACTGCATTTCCCATCACAGTGTCACGGGTCCCTGCCTGAAATCTGCATGCCGCCTCCTCACAAAATCACCCATTTGGAAAAAGCAAATTATAAATCGGGACTGGGCCAACTGTGGTTCATGAGCAGGGATGTGCAATTCATTTTAGTTCCTTCTGATACTAAAATGAATTTCCCCACATTCGTTTTAGTAACAGGTAACTAAAATGAACGTGAAAGCAAACAACATGTTTGAGCACCTTTGTTTTCATTTCTCCCACCCCATCTCTTTTCACTCTATTAACTGCTAACAGTCTGCAGTGCAAAGCACTCGGAGGGGAGAGGGAGCAGCCACAAAACAGGAGATAGTGAGGGCTCCAGAATGCGCATTCCCAAACTTGAGCACTAAATACACAGATTAACGTTTAAACACCACTTGTGTGAGATTGTGTTTGCTCCAATTGCCATTTTGAAAGCAGCATTCATATGCTCCAGTTAATTGAATCCATTTAAATTGAATCCAGATGAATGCTCCAATTGCCATTGCCAAAATGTGGCTTTACAGGTACTACGTGTCTTTTTCCTCCCATGCATGATGTGTGTGTGTGTGTGGGGGGGGACATGTGAACAGCACTTGCACTGAGGAGTGCTTGTTATTGTGGGAGATTGCTGTAACCTGCAAATTTCATGCACATCTAAAAACACCCTCAGAGGGACAAAGTAAAACTACTATTTAAGTGAATGGAAGACTTGCAAAGTGATTAACATTGAAAACAATGGAGAACAAATTTAGTCACAAAAATGAATTTAGTTTTGAACAGAAAACAAATACAGATTTTTTTTAAAAAATGAATTTAAAACAAACATGAAGTTGGTTCCTGCTGCACACCCCTATTCAAGAGCCACATGCAGCTCTTTGGCAGTTCAGGTGCACCTCGGAGCCAGGGCTGGTCCTGGGCCCTGCAGTGCCTTATTGGTCCTGTGTCTTTCTTCACTGTACCCAAGCCCCAGTAGCTGAATCGCAGCTGCTTCTCAGAATTTCTGCAGCCAGGACAACAGAAGCACCAGTTCCATCAACCAATCACAAAGCAGAAGATGCTTGTGTTATGTGTGTTTTGAGGCTCTGGCCCACATGAAATTTGTTCTTGGGACTGGGAATAGAACTGAAATGGGTAGCTCATTTGTTACCTGTGAGTCATACCCACATTTTTTAGTACCGCATTGGGTACTCAACTGGCTTCCCAATTACCGATCGGATACACCCAAAATTGTTAATTTCCAGTTACTGATCATCTGTAAGATGGAAAACTAAAAATTCAGGACATTTGGAACTTGAATCGGGTATTGATCAGTACCCAATATTTTTGAGTTGATTTGAGTACTGAAGATTCAACTGATAGACCTGTTTTTGCAGGTACTTGTTTAAGCTCTAATTGGACGTTTTGTCTGCCCCTGGTGTAGATGAAGATCGTGTTTAATTTCTTTTAACTTTCTAGATAGCAGGAATGTTTCTGTTTTCATGTTTTCTTGCTATATGACTGAATATTTTTTTTTAATGTCTTTATTATTGAATACTTACTTATTTCTCAGGCTGCTCAAAAAAACCCTCCCACTCTCTGAGTCCCAGGAGGTTTGCATCCAGTCTTACTCAGAGGACATTCTAACCCTCTTCCACTGCACAGCTGCTGATAGCAGAGTGCCACCCACTCAGAATGTATGACAATTAATCACTTTGCTAAACGCCTGAAGAGCACATAGGATCATTGGTTAATAGGATCATTGGATTAGGGAGAAGATCCTTCTCTCTAAGTCTTCTTTCTTTCATGCTGCCCCCTATGCGTGGACTCCCTTCCCAAATATATATGTTCTGCTTCCTCCTGATTCTGAAAATCACCCCCACACCCTCAACCCCCTCTCTTCTCTCTGGTTTTTCTTAGCTACTTACCCCCACAGGCTTCTCACTAATGCTTTTTTGCCCTTCACTATCCTTTCATTCGGGGTTCCTGTAACCACGGAGCTGTGCTCACTCACTGCAAGCAATGGGGAAAATGCAGTGACCGTGAGTCCCTGCGTGTAACCAAGCTAATCATATACACTTGACACGTCTCAACTTTATGAATGTTTTCCTTTCTCTCTCCCTATTCTTCCCTCTCTTCCCCAGGGCAGGAACCTATCTCTTTCTAATGATGGTTCAGTGGTGCCAGCCATATTGTTGGTGCTACATAAATAAAATAAAATAAAATAAAAATAAAATAATAATAATAATTAATAGGGTGAAGCCTGTATAACTGTTAAAAATACTGAAACACCAATGAATTAATTTACTTTGGTTTTATACCAGTGCAGTGCTTTAGGCTTCAGTGGTCATGCTTTTAATTTAGGCCAGCTGAAAGTATAGCAGAATTTGTCATGTGTATCCATATGTTTCGTGTCAATTGTCAGATATTAAAGATTCCAAATATGGTTATAACCACATGTAGCAGTGGTGATCTGTTCGAATGTCCATCTTACGATACGTTGAGAGTCAAATTTTTGCACCCCTGGTTGGACAGACTGGCCCCTGTGGCCAACAGGGAGTTGGTATGTTTAAAGGACTTCGACCTGTCGATCTCAGGAAGGGTGGCAAAGTTTTTAACTATGATTCTCAAATTGAGAAGGGTGGAGAATGTTGGTAGGACAACTGGGAAATTTGTTTAAGGGTGACCTTTTCGACTTTATATGTAGGTTGTAATCAATGTTACGTTAATGCCCTGGGGTGGTCAATTCTTATCCTGCCTGGTTGTTAATCTTCTGTGAGACTATTAATTATGGAGTTCTTCCTGGGTATATGCATTTTCTTCTTTTTAAGTTCTGACTGTTACTTCTTGTTGTGGTTATAAATCTAAATCTGTTTGTTTGTATGAATATTGTGATGACCTTCAGCTAACAATAAAACGTATTAATCAAATCACTTTTAATTTAGGCCAGCTGAAAGTATAGCAGAATTTGGCATGTGTATCTTACGAAACATAGTGTTTCGTGTCAATTGTCAGATATTAAAGATTCCAGATATGATTATAACCACACATAGCAGTGGTGATCACCACCATGTTGAAGGACCTTCTGGTTAAGGGACATTTTACAGCTGCTGTGCTTGTGTTTTGGGAATTCTGATCTCAAATCTAAAATGCAACAGATGCTTAAGATCTATTAAAATTAATATTGTATGGTGTCATCTATATACACAAAGACTTCAAACGGAACAGGCCTGAAATCAGTGTTTGTTCCATGCAGGGAGGTGGATGGAGGTAGTTTGGGGTACGTGGGTTGCGGGAGTGTCCGCCCACCCACCCCCACTTTTACGTGGGTGCTACCACTGTGTGGACCTTCATGGTAGCATCTCATGTATAAATGCCCACAGACAGGACTATCCTCCACCATGAAAGTCAATGGGTATGACTTACCAATGAAAGTCCATGAATCAATTCAGAATAGGGAAATTCCTTGCATCATTGGCTAAAAACACATGTGATGGTGGCGTGGTGGCAGCTTGACCTGGGGAGGAAAACAGCAGTGGACAGGGGCTGGACAAGGCTGCTGAACAAATGTTACTGTGGCTGGGCCACTGGGGAGGGTGGGGAGAAGAACAAATATACGTCTGGCCACCCTCCCCCCTGCCATGACAGGCAGCCATGGTGGCCAATGATGACCAGTCATTGTGGCTGGCCATGGTGACCCTGACCTGGGCTTGTTTGGCAGTCCACCAACAGATATGATAGCTAACTGTGACCCTCTTTGGTCCTGTTGGGTGGGCCTTAACCCAGGCTGTAACCCGGGAGGTTTTCCTTAGGTCACAGCCTTGGGTAGCCACTGACGCGGACCAGGACAATCCCAAATTAATATCTGGCAGTGCCTGTATGGATCTGCAGTTGAGTTTTGGGCCACAGCAGCTGCTGTCACATCTGTTTTTACCCACTGATACAATAGCTTCTGCAACTATGATGGATTAGTCTTTCAGCAAATGAAGAAACAAAGGATTTCCTAATGCTTTTACTGTATTTTGTTCATATATGTGGAGCCAAGGAACCCAACACGGATTGTCAAACTTGCTTGAACATCACATCCCAGGCAGCCAGGTCATTGTATTAAAATGTTGTTACAAAGTAGTTTTCAGCAGTTTTCCTTTATTCCAGGAAACTACAGTACATCAAGGAAGCAGATAGAGAAGAAAACTAGCTGACTGTAATCTGTCAGTTATGTTGCATGCAGTGGAAACCACAAACAATGTTAGCAAAATACATAATGGATTCAATGCTGGCAGGCCTATATACTCCCCATAGAAGGCCCATATAATGAGTTTACAATAATGGTATGGGAGGCTGATGTGCTGTTGGCTACATTTTAAAAAGCGAGCTTGGAAAAAGCAAAGTCTGAAAAATAAAGGAAGTTGGAAGTTTAAGAGGAGGATCCAGGAAAAGTGAACTGGATTTTTTTTTTGTCTGTCCATTTTTGAGAGAACTGCTACACAGAAGAGTTAGACCTAAAAATGAGGGAAAGGGACATGGGACATTCATGCTAGTGGATATTCCTAGTCTATAAAATAATAAATAAAGGGTACTCTCCCAATCCCTTCAAATGAATCTTGAAGCACTCAGTTCAGTACCACCTTACCAAACCAGATCTCCAAATCCTAACACAGCTGACTTGGGGGAAGTTTGAATAAAAATCTGAGTGTGGAAAGCATCTCCCAATCTATAAAGGGCTCTATCAACCATGCATGTCAAAACTCTAAACAAGGTCTAATCTGGATCCTGGGTTGTCCTTAGGTATGTGGGACCAATTCAGCTGCACCAGTCCCAAGTACTAGAAAGGGACTTCAGTTCTTTGTAGTAGGGGGTGTGTGCATTTCATTTTCATTATTGTAATAACTAAAATGACAAATAATAACAACAAAAACAAAAATGAAATTTTGTTTTTGAAATAATGGGGGGAAACTGAAAACTTATTTCTGGCTATAACTTTTTTGATTCTAATTAAATTCTGATGAAACTTGGGAAGATTGTACCCTCAAAAGAGGGCACATTGGGTATTTTCAGACGTGACGCTGGCCATTGGCCCCGTACCGGCACCACCGGCTTCGTTCCCCGCCGGGGTCACCCTGTAACGGCACAACAGACATGCCGGGGGGATCCCGGCGGGGAAAGTGGGAGGGGCCGGGGCCGCGCGGCGCAATGTGTGGCCGCATGGCCCTGCCCCCTCCACGCACCCCGCCGCCCGCCCTCCGAGGAGACGGGCAGGCGGTGGGGCCAATGCGGCCGCCGCGGTCAGCCGAACGTGCCACGGCCCGGGATCCCGCCGGGGATCCCGGGCCGTGGCATGTGGCCAGACGTTACTTTTCCTTGGTCACGGCCCGGGGTCCGTTTGACCACGCTTCCCGGGACCTTCCCCCGGCTAGCCCGGGAAGCGTGGTTCAAACGAACCCCATGTGGGGATTGACCGTGGCCAACATCTGGCGCGCCGCGAACAGACGTACGGGACCCGGTGACCACAGGTGGGTATTCACCGTGGTTCACCGTGTTCACGTAATGTCTGAAATCACCCTATGTGTAATGCATTTTGAAACAATTGGATAAAAGGGACCAATTCTAGAAGCAATTGCATGTTGTGCTTTTAAGAAAAGCTCCATACACATTCCTGTCTACACCTTTTTAAACTTCCATTCAATTTGCATGAATCCTGGGAGGATTATGTCATTTTAATAGTGTACCAATCCTGCCAAATTTTAGAAAGATTGGATAAAGTGTCCTGATGTTATAAGCTATTAACTTGACAATACATTTCTTGCTATAACATTTTTATATTCCATCCTGTTTACAAGTAATTTGACAGACATTTATGACACACCTCCGCCTGTCATCTCTGCCAAATTACAGGACAATTTGATAAACCCAATTTTATATGCAATTGAAGTTGTCTCCTTGAAGACCATTATTCAGATAAATAGCAGCACATGCAGTGCCAGTAAGAAGCAGGCACCTGGCATGGCAGGGGGAGGGAGGCTGTAGGAAGGTGGATGGGGAACAGCCCAACAGACTTACAGACACATTCAATGGCCTATTACTACATGCTTCCAGCTTTACAGGACCAATTGGTAGTGACTTCAAGGTGGGTATAGGGGGCAGCCATGAGGCGGGCATAACTGGGACTTTGGGGATAGCATCCCAGCAATCAGGAGACATAGGCTGCGTTCCCACCTGCAGCGGCAGTGGTGGCAGCAGGAGGGGCGAGGGAAGACATGGCAGCGTGGAGGAGCCGGCGGCTGGGAAAAGACCCGGTGTGAATGGGGATCTTCTGTGGCTTCTCTCATGCATGTCAGGGCAGGATTTTGCGCCGACGTGTGCGAGAGAAGCTGTGGCAGATCCCCATTTGCACCAGCTCTTTTCCTCCACACTGCCACATCTCCCTCACCCCTCCCTCTGCAGCCACCAGCACCGCAGGTGAGAATGCAGCCATAGTTTACACACCCAGGCTCACCAGTTATCATCATTATCACATCCTGCAGTACTGTGACTGAGGACATAAGAGAATCTCTATTGGCTCTTTTCTAAACAGATGCTTCCAACATCCCAGTAACAAGTGGGGGAGAGATGTTGGGATGATTGCAGAACATAATGGGGATGTTTGGTTGACATTTCTCCTGGGTAATTGGCATCACAAACCAATCTTATACGACAGTGACACGTAAGAGAATCCCTGGCATAGGCTCCTTCTCTGCATATGCTGTGCAGGCATATAAAATTGGAACCCTTTATCACATCTTTCTGATATTTGGCATAGATGATCCTAAAAGTGTGTGATATTGCCCTGCCAAATTTCATGTACACTGGTTGGACTCAAAAGATGTTACAGTCAGACATACATGTATAGGTTCATTCTGTATACCACCAGGACCCTTTAAAAAATCCTTCTGAAAGTTGACATAGATATTAAACATAGGGAGGGGTATAAACTTGCTAAGTTTCATCCATATCAGGTGGGAGACAAAGAAATTACAGCCAGGAATGTATATGTAGATTTCTGAAATATAGCATAATTCAACTGCTTATAAAATCTGATTCATTTATTATTAATTGGTGATTAATTATTAATTATGTTGTTGCTTATTAAGTATTAGATATTAATTAATAATTATTATTTATTAATCATTAATCGTTAACCATTAACAGCAAGCATTTATATACCACCATCAATGTACCTGGCACTTTACAAAGTAATGGAATAGATACGGTCCTTGTCCTAGGCTTACAATCTGAGAGACAGGGGGGACAAAGGAAGGGGAACAGAGGGAGAGACAAGGAGTGTCACATTCATGAAGATGCAAGGTCCCAGGTGCACACGTTTGGCTTGGTTACATTGAGAATGATGGCTGGCTGGTCTTTGTGGTGAGGATATGTGTACGCAAACCTCAGGTAACAGATTGTACTGGATGGAGGGTATCAGCAGGAGTCAGGTGAGGGGAACGAGGAGTTAGGGAGGGCAGAGTGGAAGAGATGTGGCTTGAGTAGGGATTTGAAGGTATGAAGGGAAGGGAGAATGCGGATGTGGGCAGGGAGGGAGTTCCAGGCTTGTGGGGCAGCTAGGGAGAAGGGACGAAGGGGGTTAGGGGAGCAGGGGAGGCGTGGGAGGGTGAGAGAGGGGACAGAGGGAAATTAGCACAGAGAGGTAGGGGGGAGCAAGGTTGTGAAGAGCTTTATAGGTGAAGACTAGGAGCATGTGTAGGATTCATTTAGGAAGGGGGAGCCAGTGAAGAGGGGAGAGGAGAGGTTGCACGTGGTCGAAGCGACGGGCAAGGTGGATGACCCTAGCAGCAAAGTTTTGGATGGAGATAAGGGGAGAAAGGGAAGAGTGGGGGAGGCCAGTGAGAAGGGGGTTACAGTAATTGAGGCGAGAGATGACCAGGGCGTGAACAGGGGTTTTGGGAGAGAAGACAAAAAGAAAAGGGTGAATCTTAGCAATGTTATTGAAGGAGAAGTGATAGGATTTGGCAACAGAGTTGATGTAGGGTTTAAAAGAAAGGGGTGAGTCAAAGATGAAGCCTAAGCTATGGGCTTGGGGGACGGGCAGGATGGTGATCCCATCAATATTTGATAAGGATCGACAGGGAAGAGGGAGAGGAAGGATGAGGGGGGAAGATAAGGAGTTCCGTTTTAGCTGTGTTGAGTTTGAGTTGATGTTGAGACATCCAGGTAGAGATATCAGAGAGACAGCTGGTGAGGCGAGCTTGTATAGATGGAGAGAGAGAGGGAGTCGAGAGATAGAGTTGAGTGTCATCAGCGTAGAGGTGATAAATTGGAAGTTATGGGAGTCATTGAATTTGCCTAAGGACAGGGTATGGATAGAGAAGAGTAGAGGGCCGAGGACAGGGCCTTGGGGAACACCAACTGAGAGGGGAAGGGAGGAGGAGGTGGAGTTGGCAAGAGTCACATTTTGGAATTTGGTACACTTTATGCCTTCCATTTATTTATTTATTTATTTATTTATTTAGCAAATTTATACCCCGCCCCCTCCTGCAACGCAGCTCAGGGCGGCTTCCAACAATCAATTTTAAAACATTTAAAATTCATTTTAAAATATTAAATATAAAATATACCATATAAAACA
>QEPC01014595.1:228055-256670 GCA_003113815.1 Sphenodon punctatus | reverse complement strand
AAGCCCACACAAAACAACCAATACCCCCCCTGCCACCCCCTACAGCCCCCCAAAGTGCCCAAAAAGTGCCGCGAGCCTGCGGCTCAGCCGCTGTCCCTGGGGCTTTATGCCCCCGCCACTTCCGGGTGGGGGGAGAGGGGACAGGACAGCCCATGTAGCTGCCCTCCGCGCCCCCCCAACCCCCAACCTCACAGGTAGATGTCTTCTCCCCGCAGGTGTCCGGCGGGGATGAGGAGTGGTGGCGGCGGCCCCAACAGCGGGACTCAGCGGCGGCAGCAGCGGCGGCGGCAGCGGCGAGGCAGGCGGAGCCTCCAGAGCCCTCCAGAGCCCCCCCGCAGCAGCAGCGAGGCACAACTCCCCCAAGTTTCATCCAAATATAATGAAAAACAAAAATTTATATCCAAAAATGTGTTTTACATTGAAACCAATGTAAAACGAAAATGAAAATGAAATTTTGATATTTTTGAAAACGAAAATGACAGATTTAAATAACGAAAACGAAAAATGAAAATGAAGAATGACATGGGTCCCTGGTGCACACCTCTACTTTGTAGGTTTTCCTTTACTGAGTTCCTTGCAATTCCTCAGGATGGTTCTGCCTGCAAAATGCATGAATTCGGTATATCTTCCATGTTTAAGGAAGACTTTGCTTTCTCCACCCAACTTTAAGGCTATATCAGCAACAGCTGTTTTAGAAGATAATACAAATGGACAAACACCACAAAGCTGCATTCTTTTCAAACCTTGCAAACTATTTTTTGGCATTCATTGAATGTTAGGGTTGGAAGGTACCTGAAGAAGGGTCATCTAGTCCAAACCCCTGTTCCAGGTAAGATATCCTCATCTTATAGCATCACAGACAGATGCTTGCCCAGTCAGATTTTGAAAACATCCAAGGAGGGAGATTCTTGAGCCCAACAGTTCTTACAGTTAGGACGTTTTTCCTAATATTGCATGGAAATCTGCATTGCTGCAGTTTAAATTCACCAATACTGCTTTGAATCTTTCCCTCCCTGAGTTAAATCATTGTTTTTTCCCCTAACAATGACCCTTTTCTAACGGATATTTGTGCGTGGGGGGATGGGTGGGCAGTGTGGTGGGGTGCAGTGTGGGGATCAGTGGGCACCCATGGGAATACCATGGGTGGTGGGTGCGTGAGAGCTCCCGCACTCCACCCACCTCCTCCCACTGCCCACGCATGGAGCAACTAACACCAGTGCCCAATGCTCCATGGGTGGAGGTGGGTGGGTGTCTGTGAGAACGCCTGAAACATGATGGTGACCCACGGGTCCAAGTGGGCTTAAGCTGGGCAACATCATGTTTGTTAGCACCCTATAACTGCCTATCTAGGTTTGCTACAGGAGATAAAACATTAGTAATGCTTCCCTGTCCACTGAGACTATGCCCAGAGTCATTATACAGCCACCACTGTGGACGTATAGTTAAGCTACGAGTCCACTTCCTTTCTAAATGGGGAAACTTCAAACCTCAAATCTTCAAAGCTGAAACCTCAAATCAGGAATGAATAAGGAAATAAAAGTTAAAGCTGGAAATACGTTTTTCAGTGTTTTCCCTTTATTTCAAAAACAAAATGTCGCTTTCATTTCTATTTTCATTATTATTATTTGTCATTTTCATTATTGCAATAACGATAATGAAAACAACAATTTTCGTTATCATTATTGTAATAATGAAAATGACATGCACATCCCTAAAGTTACCCACCAGCTCTTCTGAGAGCCCTGTTCCCTGGTACTTCTGGGACTGGGGTGGAGGTGCGACTTTGTAACCTCCTTGGCCTCTTAGAGAGCTCTTCTACCTGCCTCCTTCTGCTGCTGTTGTTGATAAGTGCTTGAGGGCCCATGGGGTGGGGAGACCTGAATGGAGGTCTGGGGGGGGCCTTGTCTTTTTTTAACTTTTGTGGTTTTGGGAGAATTAGAGTTTTGATTTGGCCCAAGGCCACAGGCTGGAGGAAAAGGGGTGAATCCTCCATTTTGTGAGCCATCTAGAAGAACCTTGTTTACAAGGCAGCAACCCTGCCCCATTTGAGGACTTTCCCTCTTCCACTCCTTCTTTTAAAAGGCTTTGGATAGGACCCGACCCTGGGGCTTACAATATAAGGGGCTTCAGACAGGCTTGCAATCTAAGGAGTTTATTCCCCAGTTGAGGACTTTCCCTCTGCCACATCTTCTTTCAAAAGGCTTTGGATAGGACCCTGGGGCTTACAATATAAGGGGTTTGTCCCCAATTTGAATGCCCTTGGATTTACAATCTAAGGAGTTCACCCCCCATTTGAATCTCCTGAGACTTACAATCTAAGGGGTTCATCCCCAACTTGAATGCCGTAGGGCTTACAATTTAAGGGGTGTATCCCCCATTTAAATACCCTGGGTCTTACAATATAAGGGGTTTATCCCCCATTTGAATTCCCTGGGGCTTACAGTCTAATGGGCTTCCCCCACCCCCCAACCCTCCGCTTCAGGGAAATAGATTTTTTTTGATTTTTTTTTAAATGTAGCTAATAACGGTTTTTTTAAAACCCATGACTTTTCTGCGACTTTTTGAATTTTTTTCCATGACCAAGTCATTACTTTTTTAGAAAATTGCCATGAAAAATACATAGCTGTACATAGTTGGTTAAAACTGGACTCAGTTTATAAGTGAGTGGAGAAGTTCCCATTCCCTCCCCCCCCCCTTTAAATCTGAATTTGGCAATAGAGTGCAGCTGTTAAAACCACTGCTGTCTTTGTCTCTTTCTGGAATGCAGTGATAAAGTGGGGCAGCTTATTTCTACACCTGAGCAAAGACTGCAAGGTAGAAAAACCGGAAGAGAAGGAAAGCTGTGGGTGTTGTTTGGTAAGTTTGGGGAGAGGGCTCAAGGAAACAGGCTCTCCCAGGTGGGATTTTGTAAGGCCTGCCTATTGGGCTGAGTGGACGCCTGATCAGCCTGTCTGAGGATCCAGCACAGATAGACATTCCCTGGTGACAGGCCTCGATCCACAGGTGTGAGTGAACTGGGATCCAGGACTAGGAAGTGGGATGGACTGTTTGGGGACCCAGGCTTACTGGTAGAAGCCCCTAATCAGGAGGACTGGGCTGGCTGTAGGGAATAGTGTGGAGTCCAGTTTATAAACAATCCCCAACAGTCTTCTCTTGCAATCTAAGAAGGACAAGTGGAGGGGAACACAGGGAGAGACAAACACATACACATTCCCATTTTTACAGATTTTTTTTACATATGGGGCATTGAGGCTGTAACATTCCACACAAATCTCCAAAGTTGTGGTGGCCCCACCTACCGTTGGGGTGACCCCACCTGCTGTTAGCCATGCCCATCTCTGGGATGGCCCTGCTCACTATTGGCCCTGCTCACTGTCCCACCAGTCTCAGGACCTACCAGCCACCACTGCCTAGAGTGTTAATCACTGGCTGCTTTGGCCCACCCTAACTCATCTTTTGTGTAAATAAAATAATATTAATTATTCAGACAGACCTCCTGAGTGCCAGGTTCATACAAAAATATACTACCTTTCTACTTGTGCTTATTTTCTCATTTATTCACTCTCCCTTACAATTAATTTATGACACAATTAATTTGAATCAGATACTTCCAGGAAAGATGTTCTTGTTTAGGTGAAACTTTGGGAATGTATCATGGCATTGCTTTTTTAACAGAATTCCCACTGAAAACAGTGGTGTAAAAATGGCATTAAATACCTCCAGCTGAAGTAGCTAATGGGATTTGTTTTATTTTACCAACATTTTAACAACTGCAGCATGTCATAGGAAGAAAATTTTTACAGATGACATTGCAGTAAAACTACTAAAGAAATGGAAGTTTTCTCCTTCTACCTGATAGAAAAGGATAAAGTTTTAGATAAGATTTAAAATATGCACATTACTGAATGACTGTTGATCATGGCATTGGTATGCAAGGCAAGTAGTGTGTCCACCCCCATGAGGAGTCATGTGGGAGGGAGGAGGAGGGTTGTCTACATTCTAATTCTGTTTGTGGCTTTGTCAGTGTCACCATGCTTCCTTCCTTCAGCAGGACCCAGCAACCTTTCCACCACACCCCATAAATCATGGGGAAGGAAGTCAAATCCCTTGGAAAGGACAATGTTACTACAAAAGTATGTAAAGTCATTGAAACAGAACCACCACCTCATTCTTCTGAGGAAGAGCAGATGGAGTGGATCAGAGTGGACCAGAGAAAGAGGTACTGCTTTCTTTCCATACGGTGCCAGCCACATTTCATCAGGAGCAAGAAGCATTTGCGGTTGTGCATGCTGCACAACAAAAAGGGGCTTTAGTTCTTAGACTTTCTATTAACCTTACTCTGGGGAGATCTTAATATGGTCCCTGAATACTGTAGGGATGGGCAAACAGAACAGAGTGCGGAAATTCGGTTCTGTTCGGTTTCAAATTCGAGTTCGGTTTGGAAGTTCTGTTCAGTCGACCGAACAGACCAAGTTCAGTTGAATTCCGAACTTCCGAACCAAGTTTGGCCATTCAAAACCAGCGTTTTTGGTGTCTGTTGCCACTAGGGATGGTCGAGTTCGGAAATTCGGTTTGGTTCGGTTTGAAATTCGAGTTGAGTTCGGAAGTTCGGTTCGGTCAACAGAACAGACCGAGTTCAGTCCAAACTCCGAACTTCTGAACCGTGTTCACCCATCCCTAGAATACTGAGGTTAGTAATGCATTTGATCCTCCAACTGAGGAAATATCTACTATAGCTACGCCATTCTAATTAATAGTTTCATCTCAAGATGTGATATCTTTGATTAAAGCTCAGAGTCAAAACAAAGCTCAAGGTATAGATCATCTCCCTGCTGAAATCTTGCAATTATCTCCAGATTGGAGGGCTCCAGTTTAGCAAGTTTATTTATATTTATTCATGTCACAAAGTGGATCCCAGATTAATGGAATAAAAGTATTATAGTGCCAATTTTTAAGAAAGGCAATAAAAGAGAACCGGAAAACTACAGACCAATCAGTTTGCTCCCAGTTATACGGAAAATCTACTCAAGATATTTGTTAAAGAGTTTAGAAAACTGGGTGGCTGTGGCTGAGAATAACCTGATTGCGGAAGATCAATCAGGATTAAGAGTGGATAGATCTATGAAAGAGAATTCTTTCATTTTAATGCACTTAATCTATAAGTATGGAAATATCAGACAAGGAAGATTGTGTCTTGCATTTATCTATTACAGGAAAGCCTTTGATTCCATAAATCGCCAGAGATTATCGATTAAACTTAATAAAATTAATATCAATTCCCATCTCCTGGACCTTATTATTCTTTTACACAGTAATACTTCAGCCTAAGTTAGGCTTAGCTCTAAAGGTACTTACTCAGACTCCTTTCCTATATCTACAGGAGTCCATCAAGGCTGTCTACTGCTCTGCTACTTTTTAATTTATATATAAATGATATTGTTAAATACATGAACTTGAAGATGTTTTCTTCTCCTAAAATTCTCACTTGGACTCTTTCCATCTTACCTTATGCAGACAATTTAGTCCTCCTATCTCAAATTCCTAAGGGTCTGCAACAGTTATTAACTCAATTAAGCCTGTACTGTAAAGATAATGAACTAATGATTAATTATTGAAAATCTCATATACTAGTGATGGGTAAAACCTCCTCTAAGTGTAAATGGCACATAGATGGTAAGGAAATAGCTCAAGTAAACTCCTATGTATATTTAGCTATCCTTTTTTCTAGCTCTAGATCCTGGCAGAAACATAAACAGAAAGTGATAGCAAAAAGCTACTTGCTCTTCAAATGGAATTTTGAAATGTATGAATTCATCTGATAGATCCAAAATTTCCTCAATTTTGAAAGTTTTTGAAGCCAAGTCCTTAGCTCAGATGTTGTATGGTGCAGAAATCTGTAAGACCTTAGCTAAAGACCCGGAACAGGTCCAGAATAAATTCTGGAATAAATACCAAACACAGTACTCTGAGTTCCATGCTTCAAACTGAAATGACAACCTTTTTGGTACATAGCAGAATTATATTGTCTATCTTAAGATATTGGTCTAGACTTATACTCTGGATGCAAATTGTTTACCTTACTTCTCTTTGCTTGAAAGAAAAACTGGAATTCAATGGAAACCGTGCATATCCCTGGGTTAAATTAATCAATGTTTTACTGTCCAATCTGGGTTTTTCACCAACATTTCTTTTGGAAAAGCCTCTTGAGAAAACAAATTCTATTAGGAAAAGGGTGGACGATACTTGCAGACAAGAAGACCTTACCAAAAACTCTACTTACCTATTAAGATCTAGAAATGAGGCAACACTCAAAGCAGTTGTGATTTTTGCATTTTTAATTTTTCGTAAACATAAATCGGTATTTAATTGATTCTATATTGTATTTTTATTTATACTTTTATTTTTTTGTATGGCTAATTGCTTAATAATAAATTCATTTATTCAATATGGCCCTCAATTCAGTAAAATTCTCAGACTTTTAAAAGCCCACCCCTATTCAGCCAGGGAGAGATTCAGCCACTATCCCAAGTCAGTGAGATAGTGGTGTAGCTATTCCAGATTTACTCACTAGAGTTGAGATCAGACTTTGGCCCTAATCTCTTGTAAATACATTTGTTGAGAATTAAATATACATTTTCTGGTAATCCTCAAATGAAATTTGAATTCATGATATTTCAATATGACAATAATTATGAGTTATTGTATGTTAAGTAAATACTAGTTTGATTACAGAAACATTATTAGGGGATGCAGATGTTTTGGTAATTTAAACTTAGCTGGGGTGTCCATCTACATATAAAAGAAACAGAGAACAACTATATGCATCATTCAGGATAATGCATTCCACAGACTTTAAGCCTGGATTTAAACCGTTAAACCTTTCCCTTTTGGGGGCCACTCTTAAAATGAGTAGAAGCCCTGAGGACCACAAAGAAGTTGGGAGAAGAGGGAGCTTAAGGTGTGGTGCTCAGGAAAAGGAGGGTACAGATAATTGATCTGTGCCATGGGGCAGCTGGTGGAGGAGGGGCGCTAGGGCTACGCCCTAATTCCTATGGAACCAGACCTCTCTCTCCCTCATTCTACTCCTTTCTGTCTGACTCACAATTGAGCTGGCAGCGCATGCACAAAGTCATCTCAGTTGTGAGTCTGCAAGGGAATGGGATGGAAGGAGAGGTGACGGTTGGGCCAGTTACTGCTTTTATTCTGCAAGTGCCCAGAGCAGCTCCCCCAAACACCCTGGAGCATAGAGTTGCGGTCAGACAACCCAACATTCTCGAGCCCGTAACTCTAAGGTTTTGCTGGGGCAATGGCTAGCCAGGAGTGGAGCTGAAGCATGGGTCTGCTGAGCAGACAGACAGCATCCCCACTCCAGACCAGTGCCCCGAGATTGGATGGACCGCTCCGCTGGCTGCATTCCAGGCTGCCCCAGAGTAGGGAAGTGTGAACAGAACAGAGTTTGGAAGTTCAGTTTGGTTTGGTTCAAAAATTGAGTTTGGTTTGGAAGTTCGGTTTGGTCAACCAAACTAGTCAAGTTCGGTCAAATTCCGAACTTCCAAACCGAGTTCGTACATTTAAAGCCAGTGTTTTAAACTGTTTTTGGCCTTCCGAACTGGTTCGGATTCGACCGAACAGTTTGGTCGTATTCGAGTTCGGTTCGGAAGTTCGGTTCAGTCGACCAAACTAGTTGAGTTCAGTCCGAACTCCGAACTTCCGAACCGCGTTACACATCCCTACCCCAGAGTAGGCTCAGCCTTCTCTGCTTTCACATCTGGTGGGACACCTTCAGACAGGGGTGAAGCAGGCTGGCACTGCTGTCTCCTGGAGCTGCATCCATCTGCTTACACCCTTTATCCCATCTATGACCTCAGGCATAGACTCTTCGGGGTAATAGGACATGCAGTGTTCTCTGCTATAGCAAAAAGAAATAAATTGTCAGTAACTGCCAGTAACTGAAGACTTTTTTTGATAGAATTATCTGTTCATCTGCTTTTGTTTATCTGTCCTCTCCTTGGATTCTCTCAAATGTTCCCAAAAGAGGCAAGTGAGACTGTAAAGCTTCAAACACTCAAGAAGCCCATATGTGATACATAGATATGTTGCATGGTGTCTAATAGGGGCGGGAAAACTGGTAAATCCGGTATCCGATAATGCCGGTACCGGGCGTACCGGCATTATCGGATTCGACCCGGTAAATCCGGTCCGGGTACCGGATTCCGGGTACCGGATTTTTTTACATTGCAGCCATTTAAAAATGGCTGCAATGTAAAAAACTTAAAGCCCCACCAAAAAAGTTACAAAAAACAAACCCTCCCCGAGTCCAGGCTGCGCGGGTGGAAGGGGGGACACCCCCCACCCACCCTGCCCAGCCTGGATTTTTGTTTAAAAAAAGACTCAGAGGCGAGCGTCCCCGCAGCCGCCGGTAAGTATGACCCGATCCATGGGGGGGTGTTTAACACCCCCCCACCCCCCAGGGATCACCCCTACTAAAGTTCATAGCCTGCTTACCTTGCGGAGCTCCGGGTGTGGCGGCGGCGGGCGGTCCGGCGCCGGCAGCCACAGCCGGCGCTGAGGCCGCCGGACCGCCCGCCGCCGGCGGAGCTCCGCAAGGTAAGCAAGCTATGAACTTTAGTAGGGGTGATCCCTGGGGGGTGGGGGGGTGTTAAACCCCCCCCCATGGATCGGGTCATACTTACCGGCGGCTGCGGGGACGCTCGCCTCTGAGTCTTTTTTTAAACAAAAATCCAGGCTGGGCAGGGTGGGTGGGGGGTGTCCCCCCTTCCCCCCGTGCAGCCTGGGAGGGGGAGGGGGAAGGAATTCATTGATTTCAATGGGGACACAGTGCCCCATTGAAATCAATGAAATAAATCCGGTACCGGCATACCGGATTTAATCCGGGAATCCTGTTTTTAGAGAACCGGTAAGCGGTAAATCCGGTAGCCGGTAATGGGCCCGGGTCCCACCTCTAGTGTCTAAGGCCCTTTGCTGGGCCTTAGACACCATGTTGTCCAAGAAGGTCACTTTGTAAAGGACATTCCATTTGAATAATCACATGGATGGGGTAAGTCATCCTACTTCCTCAAATGCAAAAGACTAAATGGTTGCTGCTAAAACATTTATTATTATTATTATTATTATTATTATTTATTTATTTATTAGCTTTTATATAGCACCAGCGATATACCTGGTGCTTTACAGAGAATAAAATAGACACGGTCCCTGCCCTAGAGCTTATAATCTAAAGAAGACAGGGGGAGGGGAGACAGGGAAGGGGGAACAGAGGGAGAGACAAGGGATGCAACATTCATGAGGATGCAAGAACTCAGGTACACATTCTTGGCGAGGTTACAGTAAATTAGGAGTTTGCAGCTAACAGGTAGGCTAGGGGATAATCCTGGGTAGGGATGATTAGCAGGAGTTAGGAAGGGCGGAGTGGAAGAGGTGGGATTTGAGGAGGGACTTGAGGGTGTGGAGGGTGGGGGCAAGGTGGACGAGGCCAGGGAGGGAGTTCTAGGCATGCGGGACTGCGAGGTAGAAGAGACGAAAGCGGTTGGGGGATCAGGGGAGGCATGGGAAGGTGAGGGAGGGGATGGAAGAGGAGCATAGTGCTCAAACTGGGGTACAGAGGGAGATCAGGACAGAGAGGTAGGGGGGAGCAAGGTTGTGAAGGGCTTTGTAGGTGAAGATGAGGAGCTTGTGCAGAATACTCTCAGGAAGGGGGAGCCAGTGGAGGGAGAAGAGGAATGGCTGCACATGGTCAAAGCGGTGGACTAGGTGAATGAAGAGAATTGCATCTTTGCTATTTGAAGAGATTTCTTTACTAAATTATTGCTCCTGTTTCTATCAGATCTATTGATTTTATGTATCAGTTAATATGCAAAATAGTTTATTCAAATGTCTTCAACTAAATGCAAAACAGAATTAGAAGTTACTGAGTGCATACAAATGGCACAAGCTACAGCTTTATATTTCTAAATTGTAGGCAAATGGATAAATTAATACCAGTGAGATGCAGTAACTGCATAGTTAGTTGGGGAGTTATCACAGAGAAGCATATAGTACTTATAACTGGTGTCATAATTGAATTTTACTCAGTAAAATAGAATGCCATTGTTGCAAAACATAACATGGGATAGCTTCCAGGAGATCTGGCGTGGCAACTGTGTAGGTATTCTGCATCACCACCAAAAATTAAAAGCATACATTCTTTTTGTATTTATCAAGAGATGACATAGCAGCAGTGACACAATTTATTGCATAGTGACCTTTCGTTTCCTACAAACGTACACACATTTCCTACGTAACCATGCAGTTTATGCAAATGTAACACATGGCATTTTGTCATATCTTCCCAAACCAGATGGAAACCATTTTTCCTACTCTAAAAGACAATGATGTATTAACAGAGAGTTCACCAAAAGTGTTGTAAGCGGGATATATATTTGTTGGGTAAAAAAAGATCATGACAGAGGCAATGCTGTACTTCAAAGGTCATCAGTCTTTTTTAATAATATGCCAGCGGTAACTTTTTTAGCAAGTTACGAAATCCTTAGATTAGAAACATGTGAGGCATTTATATTTTGGAAGAATGGATTATTAAATCTTTTTCATGGTATAGATGCATCAGAAATAGTGTGAAGATTTATTTACCGCCATTCAAATGCTAAAGGGGAAATGTCCTGACAGTAAGGTTTGCCAGGCATATAAGTAGCGCTATGGGATATACACTGCAGGATTTCAGCAAGAGAGCTGGTGAGTGGAAGTTGACAGAGTTAGACCAGTGAAAATCCAGATGGATTCAGTTGTCCACTTTACAGTAATAACTGGTTTTAGTGAGGAGTCTAGAAACTTCAAGTCCAAGTCTTGTACTAACATACTGTGTATGTGAACCATATTTCTTCTAAAGCTGGAGGAAATTTCCCCCCTCTTAAGCTTTTTATCAAATCAGACTCACATTTTAAGCAGATAATTAACTGATCCCAAAGCAATTTGCTAGTCAACTGTAACTATTGATTTCATATCATCTTGAATATAAACACCTGGCTTAGACTTACTGAACATGGAATAAACTGGGTCTTTACATTTTTAAACAAATGAATTTATTTTTAAGTTCACAGGGGATTATTCTAGTGGGAAAAGGTATTTACATCTTTCTCTAAACAATTTCCATGATTCCATAATAAAAAAAACCTTCGGTTTACAAGAAGAGCTACTTAATTCAATGTTAGGGTTGTGCGTTTTGTTTCCATTATTATGATAACAAAAATGAAAATTGTAATTTTCATTTTTGTTATTGTAAAAACAAAAACAAAAATTAATAATAATGAAAACAAAAAACAAATTTTGTTTTTGAAATAATAGGAAAAAAATGAAAAATGTATTTCTGGCTATAATTTTTTTGTTTCGTATTCAATTCTGATGAAACTTGGGTATATTATACCCCCAACAGAGGGCACTATGTGTACTAAACTTCAAAATGATTTGATAAAGGGGACCAATTCAAGAAGCAATTGAAAGTGGTGATTTTAAAGAAAATCTCCATACACATTCCTGGCCACTCCTTCTTTATCTTCCATTCAAATTACATTAAACCTTGGACAATTATGTCTCTTCACTAGAGAACCAATCCTTCCAAATTTCAGAAACATTGGATAATGTGTTCTGCGTTATAAGCTATTAACTTGAAAATACATTTCTGACTGTAACATTTTTATATTCAATTCCATGTACAAGTAATTTGGCAGACATTTATCTCATACCTTCCCTGTTATAATCACAAAATTACAGGACAATTTGATAAAGGGACACAATTTTATAAGCAAATGAAGTTGTTCCCTTGAAGACCATTATTCAGATAAATAGCAGCACATGCAGTGTCAGTCAGAAGCAGTCACCTGGCATGGCATGGGGAGGAAGGCTTTATGAGGGAGGATGTGGACTGGAGTAACCCAATAGACTGACAGACACATTAACTAGCCAATTACTGCATGCTTCCAGCTTTACAGGACCAATCGGTGGTGGCTTCGAGGCAGGCATAGGGGGCAGCCCTGAGGCGGGCATAGAAGGGATATAACTGGGACTTTGGGGATAGCATCCCAATGATCAGGAGACATAGTTTACCCATACAGGCGGGCCAATTATCATCACGATCACCTCCTGCAGCACTGTGACAGAGGACATAAGAGAATCTCTATTGGCTGTTTCCTAAACAGTTAAAACACATCATAAAAACACATCTCTACAGCCCTTGGGGGAGGTCGTGAGAGGGATCGGGTGTGATGTCACTAATATGCTGATGATACTCAGCTGTACCTCTCTTTTTCAGCTGACTCAGACCCTGCTGTCTCATTGCTATCCCAGTGTTTGGAGGTTGTGGCGGAGTGGATGCAGCAGAGCAGACTGAAGCTCAACCCCGATAAGATGGAGGTGATGGTGGTGGGGAGAGCGAGGGAGGTGTTGTTCCCCCTGATTAGGGAGGTTAACCCCCTATAGCTCAGCAGGTTCGGAGTCTGGGAGTGATATTGGACTCAGATCTCTGACTGGATCGACAGGTGGAGGTGGTGGTGAGGGCCGCCTTCCCCCAGTTATATCTGGTGCAGAGGCTGCGTTCGTATGTCTCCGGGCCGGACCTGGCCTCCCTCATCCATGCCTTCATCACCTCGAGGCTGGACTACTGTAATGCGCTCTACATGGGGCTGCCCTTGTTCCTGGTCCGGAGGCTGCAGCTAGTGCAGAATGCGGCGGCCCGTCATCTGATGGGGACGGGTCATTAGGAGCATATAACACCTGTGCTCCGGACTCTGCACTTGTTGCCAATAGCATGCCAAGCCAGGTTCAAGATATTGGTATTGATCTATAAGGTCCTTCACAGTCTCGGCCCCTCATACTTAAGGGACCGCCTCGCCCTCCTCACCCCAGAGTGGCTCCTTCGGTCTGCCGGGGGTGCCTTCTTGGATGTCCCCCGTGTCAAGCGGGGGGCCACAATGGAGAGGGCATTCTCAGTGACCGGGCCACATCTTTGGAATTCCCTCCTGGAGGAAGCTCGCCTGGCCCCAAGCCTTTTAACATTCTGGCGGGCTTGTAAAACCTGGCTGTTCACCCAGGCCTTTGGAGAAGTGGGGAAGGTGGATTAGGGTTTTTAACTCTTCCCTACCCTTATTTCTATTTTTATTTATTTTTCCTAACCCTGTTTTGAGGTTTTAAATTGTGTGCTGTTTTTAAAAATTGTTTTTAAAATTGTTTTATTTTTATGAATGTTTTTATTGAGTTGTACGTCACCCCGAGGTGCCGTAGGCATATGGGGCAACTAATAAATGTTTTAAATAAATAAATAAATAAAAAGGAGGAAGCAGAGAACACCCCCCCACCTCTCCCCCTGCTCCCCCACCCACCCATCACCCCTCTCGTCCACCAAATGCCTGGCGGAACAGCCAGGTCTTGCAACTTTTCCAAAAAGATGAGAGGTCCGGGGCCAGCTGGACCTCCACTGGAAGGGAGTTCCATAGGCATGGCGTGGCCACCAAGAATGCCCTCTCCTGTGTGGCCACCCGAGAAACTCAGGGGACCTTGAGCAGGGCATCCCCAGACAACCGCTTGGGCTGATCCAGGACATGGGGAGTGAAGCAGATAGGCAGGGCCAAGACTGTTTAGGGCTTTATATGTTAAAACCAACACCTTGAATTGGACCCAGAAAATTACCAGCAGCCAGTTCAGAGAGCAGAGCACTAGTGTAATTTGCTCCCAACGGCCTAGTCCCACTAGGAGATGGGCCACCGCATTCTTCACCAGCTGCAATTTCTGAGCCGTCACCATGGGTAGCCCCACATAGAGTGCGTTACAGTAGTCCAATCAAGAGGTGATGAAAGCATGGAGATCCTGGCAAAGCCGTGCATCGAGGAGCACCCCTAGACTCCGTACCTGGGAGGTCATTGGGGGACAGGCCCCATCAATGATGGGGACTGTCAATTCCATTGCCTTACCCACTAACACCACCTCCGTCTTGTCAGGATTCAGCTTCAGTCGATTAGCCCTCATCCAATCCCTCACACCCAGGCACTGAGTAAGCACCGAGACTGCTGGGTCTGTTGAAAAAGAGAGGTACAGTTGGGTGTCATCAGCATATTGATGACACCATACACTGAACCCCCTAATCACCTCACCGAGCAGCTGCATACACACGTTGAACAGGAGAGGGGAGGAACCCTGAGGAACAGTCCCCGAGAACCACCCACTGGGTTCTTCCAGTCAGGAATGAGTGGAACCATTCAAGAACAGTCCCACCCACTCCTGCACAATCCTGCAGGCACGTCACCAACATCTCATGATCAACGGTATCAAATGCAGCCGACAGATCTAACAGGATCAGCAGGGTCGAGCGACCCTGATCCATATCTCGGCACAGGTCATCTACCAAAGCCACATGTGAAGTCTCAGTGCCATAACCCAGATGAAAGTCGGACTGAGAGGGATCAAGAAAACCGATGTGATCAATAACCTTCCATAAAAAGGGCAGCATCAAGCGATGGTTTCTTAAGCAGAGGCTGCAACACTGCCTCCTTGAGACAGTCTGGCACTCTGCCCTCTCGCAGGGAGGTGTTGACCACCCCAGCCAGCAAAGGCCCCATTGTCTCCCAGCAGATCTTAACCAGCCAGAACGGGCAAGGATTTAATTCACAAGAAGTTGCCCTGATCGCCCCAAGAACATCCATAGCATCAGCGGGTGTCACTGACTGAAATTGATCCCAGTCAAAATACTGCGTCAAAATCATGGTGAATACGAACAATTTCACAAAATAATCCACAAACGTGTCACAGCGGGCAGTAAATGACTCCACTCCAAGGTTGAGGGAGGCTGGGCTGACCAGCCCCCACACTACGCAGAACAGCTCCTCTGGACGGGATTTTTCAGATGCTATGAGGTCAGCAAAGAACTCCCTCTTTGCTGCCCACATAGCCTCGTAAACTGGATCTATGCCGCAATCTATCAGCTTCAGTACATGAACGACGCCACTGTCGCTGAAACCGCCAACCATCTCTCTTCAGCAACCTCAGCTCCTTGGAAAACCAAGGAGGTCTGTGGAGCTGCCACCTAGGCGACAGACACCTAAGCGCCTGTTAGGAGCCCCCGGGAGGGGGAAAGAAGAAGGGGGATATAGCGGAGGAGTAGCTGCTCTGACTCCCGCTGGAAGTGAGGCCCTCGAAAGGTAATTGCCCTCAGGATCTTGTGTGGGCTTTCTCTCAGACACTGAAAGCAACCAAGATCATCACCGGGCAGAGCAGGGAGTCCTAGGGAATAAGGAAGGGGGGGGGGGTAAGGAAAAGGGTACTCACTCTTACATGCACAGTCGCTGCCAGGAAGGGTCCAGAAATACCTACACCCATAGTGACGATCCCAGGTCCAGGGGGGAGGGGGAAAAGATTGCGGTGGGGCAATGTGCTGGAGGGTAAGGGGGAAAGGAAATTCCACACGTACCCACTCGAGGTCTTACACACACGGGGGAGTGCGGTTTGGTGAAAGGGGAAGGGGGAGGAGTACTTACATGCGCCGTTGAACCCAACACACTCTGATTCCCCCGATCACTTTCTCGCACTCTCACGCTCTCGCACTCTCACGCTCTCACAGATCACTCAAAACACTCCAAGACACTCTCCCAAATCCACATCAAAACAATGTCCAGCCTCTCCGAAGATTACCAGCAAGGAAGTGAGGGATAGCACGGCTTTTATGCAGCCTGTCCCAAGTGCTGCCACTTGTCAAATTACAAGCCCTGCCTCTGACTCTCAAGCCATGTTCCCAGTGTCCCCTGCATCCCGGTGCTGCCTCCCTGGCTGTGCATTGGGACGCTGCAGTGGCCCTGGTTGCCTAGCAACTGGTGCAGCACATCTTTGGGCCAGAGCCCAGCGTCCTTCAGGGAAACGTCAGCTGTGGGGCCCAGCACTGACAGAGCCATCTGATCAATGACCTCCGTCAGCAAGGTGTTCCACAGCACAATGAGGTCATCGATGAGACAGTCGTCACGGTCAGAGAGTATTTCCTCCAGAGCATTCTGGAACCATTCTGGTTCCAGCCACCTCCGGGGGAGAACCATCCAAATCAGCTCAACACCCTTCCAGGGGCAGACGTGTGCTAGGAGCAAGATCTGCAGGAGGTAATGGTCCGTCCATGACAAGGGCACAGCTAATATCTCCCACACTAATGGAACACCTCCCTCAAGTCCGGTGCAAAACACAAGGTCCAAGGTGTGTCCTCCCTGATGTGTCGGGTCAATAACTATCTGGAACAGGTCCATGGTTGCCGTGGCAGCCATGAACTCATGCTCAGCTTCCCCAAGGGCGGCATCAGCATGAATGTTGAGGTCTCCCAAGACTATTGTCTTTGGGGACCACACCACCACCCCCAACACCACCTCTGCCAGAGCATGCAGGGAAGCCACTGCACAGGTAGGTGCACGGTATACCAGCAGCACTCCCAAACTGTCACCTGCCAAATCAAACACAAGATTGAGACCTTCGATACCCAATATAGATTTCACCGGATACCTTCTCACAGACCATCCCTCCTTAAAAAAATAGTAGTAAAAACCTTCTAAAGTAGCCACAGATGTATTCGTGAGGGGCTGCCATGGGAACCAAGTGACCACTGCTGCCCGGAGCAAAGCAGTTTACCAGGAGAATGTTTTACACACAAAGGTTCTGGGAGAAGTTCTATGCAGAAGTACAAAGAGCCAGATGTTTAAGATCTGGGTGAGTGATTTAGACACACAAAAAGTTCAGAATGTAACAGCAAAAATGCATGAGAAATTTGTGTGTAAAAACACCCGTAAGAGAATCCCTGGCATAGGCTCCTTCTCTTCATATGCTGTGCAGGCATATAAAATTGGAACCCTTTATCAAATCTTTCTGATATTTGGCAAAGATGATCCATACAGTATCAGATACAACACTGCCAAATTTCATGTACACTGGTTGGACTACAAAGATGTTAGAGTCAGACATACATTTATAGGTTAATTGCATATACCACCAGGACCCTTTATCCAGTCCTTCCTAAATTTGTCATAGATATTAAACATGGAGAGGGGTATAAACTTGATAAGTTTCATCTGTATTAGATGGGAGACAAAGAAGTTACAGTCAAGAATGTATATGCAGATTTTTGCAAAATAGCATAATTCAACTGCTTAAAAAATCTAATTCCTTTATCCAATCTTTCCTGGGTTTGGTACACCTGATGCCTTCCAATTGAGGTATAATCTTCCTAGTTTCATCATTATATAATTAAAAAGAAAAAACTGCAGCAAAAAATGTGTTTTCCCTTGAAACCAATGGAAATTGAAAATGAAAACAGAAACAAAAATGAAATTTTGAAATTTTTGAAAACAAAAAGCAACATGGGTCCCTAGTGCACATCTCTATCAATCATGCACTAAAAAGAATGGAAATTGCAAGTTAAGGCTCCCGCATACCCAAATTATTTTAAATTAAACATTTGTATAGGACTCTAACCAGCTTAACTGTGCTCTGGGAGGGCAGTGGAGACCAATGGGTAAGAGGGACGGTTGTGAGGATCAGTTGGAATCAGGGGAGAGAGAACAGGTTTGGAAGTAGGACTATTGAGTTGCCTGTGAAATGAGTGCAGCCTACTGGATTAGAGTGGGGTGGAGAGGCTGGAAGCCAGGAGTCCTGAGTTCTCTGCTTCCAGCCTCTCCAGGAAGACTGGGACAAAGTAGATTAGAGGGGGAGAGTGGGAACCAGGACTCCCAACTTCTCTCTTTCTTAAAGAGGAAATGGAGGGGGATAGGGGCCAGCTCATGCCCTCTTGTCCCCAGCTTCAGTGTTGCCCCCAACCTGCAAAGAGAAAGAGGATTGGGGCTGAAAGACAAAGGTAAAGTGTGGGTGCATGGAGCCTAAGTTGTAAGTGAGCACAATATGTGAGACTGTACAATGTCTTTGCTGCTAGCATGGTATGGATGTTGAGGTGGGAGCCATAACTTGCAATTTCCATGCTTTTTAGTGTATTTCTGAATTTGCAAGAGCCTTAACTTGTCTTGTAAACCGAAGGTTTTTTGATTATGGAATATACAAGTTTTTTGTTAAATACGAAGCAATAGAGAAAATTTGTCCTACAGGCACAGTAGAATGCTGAGCAATGTAACCACTATGGGAGTAGGGCTTAGGGGAGGCTACGGTGGAAGAGCTGCTCTCTTCAGTTTAGAAGGTTGTTACTTCCTTCAAATAGCAAGCAAGTCAAGGCTGGATTTTTACTGGTAGCTCCCTGCTTTACTAAGAATACAACAACTTTGACTTGGTTTAAGCATTGCAAACTTCCAAAAACTGTTCTCTATGATCTGTCTACCTCATGGCTTGTACAGAAGTCTTCCACTCTGCTCCCCCACTGTCAGAGCTGTTTTCCTTGTGCAACACTGGCCATTCTGCTTTCTATAAGGACCTCCCCCAGTACAGGACCTCCTGGCTAGCTCACTCCTTGTACAGGGCTTCCTGACTCTGCTGTCCCCATGTACAGGACTCTCCACCTGGCATAATCCTGCCCATTCTGCAGCTCTCTCCCTGTACAAAGCTCCCTCAGTTCTTCTCTGTTCAGGGCTCTCCCCTGGCACAATTATGGCCATTATTCTTCAGCTCTCTGTCTCTACAAAACTCCCCCACTTTACTCCCCCTTGGTCAGGGCTCCCTTTCTTGCACAATGCTGCCCACTCTGCAGAGCTCCCCCTGTACTGGATTCCATATTCTGTATTCCCAATAAAGCTGCTCTATGTAAAGTGCTCCCCCTGTGCATGGCTTCCACTGTGGAAGCTATTTACAGAGGCTCTTACCCTACTCTCTCCCCTTAATGCCCCCCCTTGTGTATGCTCCCTTCCTCCCTGCTCCCCCATAGGATTTCCTTCCCTGGGCTGTGGCTCGGTCTTAGAGTCCTCCCAAGAGGACTACACTTGCCATTCTGCCCCACAGGGCTGCTCTGCATAGGACCCCACCATCTCCCTGCCCCCCTCCTTCAGAATTCCCACTGTATCAACCCAGAGCACCGTTTACCCCTCATCCCTTAGTGGGGTTGGCAAAGTCAGAGAGAGATGCGCTGAAAGAACATTGATTCCATCCCTCCTGTAGCCTACTGTCCTTGTCTCTGGCATAAACCTCTGCCCTCTTCCTGCACCTGGGACCATCCCAAGAAAGCTCCAGTGGGGTGCCTCATTGAATCTTCAGCCTAGACACCCCACATTTTTGGAGGGGGAAGGACTGTCACTGAAATCCATGTGCTCTGTGACTCTGTGTAGGTTTAGGGAGCAAGATCAGCCACCCAAACATCACTGCGGGATTTGCTAGTTCTGTTATTTAGTCATCTCGGCATTCCTGGCCCTCAGACCGAACCGCCTGGTGTGTGGGATCAGATTAGAATGACCATCATCTCTCTCCCTTCCACAGGCCTTGTTCTCCTCCTCTCCTCACCAGATCAGCTCTAAACATGGCTGACCACTCACACTGCCCCCTGGGAGGTGCAGTTCCTTATCCCAACTTGTTCACTGTCCTAACTTGAATAATGCCAGTGATCTTGCAGTTCACTATCCTAACTTGAATCATGCCAATTTTATAGCAAATAGAATTTGGGGGCTTTATAATGTAGTATGCAACACACCTTAAGTGTGTGCTCCCACACACTAATAATATCATGAGAACAAGATAGATATAGCAATATCTTGTACATAGGATATAATGAAAATTTCACGAATACTGTAAGAGATACACAGCAGGTCTCCTACTAGGGATGGTTAAAAAACAATGAGTAGAAGAGAATGCTGATTTTTATACAACTTACAAATAAGAGCCAGCGGCATAACATACGTGCGAATGTCAATCTCTGGTTAACAGTTTATAATTCCTTAATACAAATAATGAACTACCCTAACTAGTGAGAAGCAATCCATTTGCTTTGAAGGAATCAGACTTTCGTTACTACTTCAGACACATACAATAGTTTCCCTGTGCTTATACCCAATAGTTTCCCTACTGAATGACTGCTGAGAGCATTCCTGACATTCCATATGGTAGGCTACTGGTGAGATCCCTCTATTGTGACCCTAGCCCATACCAATTATGTAATGAATGCCTGCTTCTTTCTGCAGGGTTTCATCAGAGAGGCAAGCTCTGACTGTGACGTTACAAAACAGCAGACATTCCTGCTGTATACGGTCAATGCTATTCTTTAAACACAGACTCCATTCTCTCTCGAGCACTAGGTGGGAATGGAATGCATTTACGCTTTATCTTGGGGGTTCCTTATGATGTAACTGCATGTATCTGTCACCTATATTTGGCAACTGACCTAGTGAACTCTGTTTTGTCTAGGTTTTAAATTAAATTAAGATGAAAGTTATTGCAAGCGGCTTAAGAATTTCAGTGATTTAATCCCCCCCGCAATGTTTCTGTTAACTATATGGATTTAGGGGGAAAGGTGATATGGGATCACAATAATGCTTTTTAAAAGCATTCTTATGCAGCCTTTAAAAAAAAAAGTGCACTTCATATTAAATAAGAGCTCTAGCTTCTCAGTGTCCCAAATGCTATAGATAATTAATGAGATCTATCGTAGCCCTTTAGTGCTTTTCAATTCAATACTGTGCTACTTAAAATGAATTAATTGATATCATCATGTTAATTATATAGTCCCTTGTCACTTAACTGCAACCATGCAGACAACTGCATCCATATGAAGACGCTCTGATTTCCACCTGCATGAAAATGAAGATGTAGCCTATCTAATGATCATGTTCTTCTAGTATAGAAAATTACACATTTATGTCACAGGGGAAGGGAGAAGGGAGGGACGGACAGGGAAGAATGAGGGATTTCTATCACGGGGGAAGGGAGAAGGAAGGGGAGGATGGGAAAGGAGGAGGAGGGGGTAGGGTAAACCCAAGGGGAGGGGGCAACCTCTCAACCACACTCCTCTATCGGCAACTAGAAGGTTCCTCAGGGTGTTGGGTGGGCTTTCCCTCCTGTTCAGAGGGCAACCCTTTTCATCATTGGGACGGAGGAGAGAGGTAACCCCTTGCCCCAGAGGGCAACAATGACCTGCACAAGGGAGATACCAGATACTCGGGGGGCTACGCGGGGACAGGGACACTGTGCAAAGGAGAGTGATGGTAACAGGGGAAGGGGATAGGACCCTGGGGAAGGGGGAAGGAAGGGAAGGGGACTGGAAGTCACGGGAAGGAATGGTGTAGGACAGGACAGTCTCACAAAGGACGTGGAAGGAGAGTATAGGGCTGGATAATAGACACAGGGTTTAAGGAAAGGGCTCCCCTACCACTCACGTTCAGGCTCTCAGGGTGGTCACACAACAGTACAGGGTTAGACTCACTCACTCACCGCTCTTGCTCTCAGGAAAGGGGAAACACGGGGGTCATCCACACTCCAACAATCACTCTCTTGCTCTCGCTCTCCACACTTCAGAAATTGTAACAAGGATAGCAGGACAAGGGGGGGGCAGTCTCTCAATAGTGATTACTGGTGGGGAACCCAAGCCCCGCCGGTCTGCTTTATAGTAAAGCCCTGAGTGCCTGCCGGTGTGCCCAAGGCAGGGCTCCAGCCAGCGCTGAGCGTCCCGCTGCCTCACGTGCACACTGGGGCGGGATCAGGAGTGCGCACCACGCTAGATCCCCGCAGGCTTCCTACTTCTGGGTATCGGGCCGTTGCCTAGCAATGGCCCACACGCTGCGGAGCCCGAGCGGCGCGACCCGCTCTTACAATTTGTGTTTAGAGGTTCGTGTGTTATGCATTTTTTTCATGCTGCTGAAGTGTCTGAAATTCCCTAAATCTGTATACCAGCAAGGATTATGTGGTGTTCATGTGTGTACGTGTCTTCAAATCATCATGATGAGCTCATAATTTTCCATGATCTTAGGTTTCTAAGAAGAATGAAATCAAGGATGGAGAACCTAAAGTCATGAGACTAAATACAGCCCCCAACCTTTCCATTAAGGGTGGGACTCCAGGGGAAATACCGGATACCAGATTTACTGGTATCGGATCTCCCGATACCAGATTTTCAGTATCGGAATACCAGATTTTTAACATTGCCGATTTTACCAGTTTTTTTACATTGCGGCCGTTGTTAAATGTCGGTGATGTAAATAAATCCGGTAAAGTCAGAAATGTTAAAAATCCAGTATTCTGATACTGGTAAGTATCGGTATTATTGGATTAATCTGATACCAGCCATTATCGGTATTATCGGATTAATCTGATAGTCCCACCCCTACTTTCCATAGATCCAGCCCCTGAATGCATCTCAGCTCCTTCCTCTCTTAGCGCACATCCTCATCTACCCCTCCTGTCCCCCTGACCATGTCCCTTCAGACCTTCCCCATCCCACACTCCCCATAGCCAAGGACCTGTATTCACTGCATTTTCCCCATTGGCAGCAATTGGGGGAATGCAGTGAACACGGGTCCCTGCCTACGCCAAACCCTTTCACTCACTTTCCAGCCTGCAGGCTTCTACTCAAAAGTGGCCCATGGAAAGAAATATTTTCCCGTTAAATGTTAAGAACAATGGGTCAAATACAAACAACACCCCCTGTATTTAATTAATTTAATTAATTATTAGATTTATATCCTGCCCTATCCCCCGAGGCACAGGGCAGCTTACAATAAATGCATAAAATACAAATATAAAATACATAATTAAAGCTCCACCAAACTAAAAAAACAACCCACCTCTTGTCCCCAATCTATCCCTGCCCATTGAATGCCTGGCCAAATAAAAAGTTCTTACACTGCCTCCAGAAGACATTCAAACTAGGACTCAGGCGAGCCTCCAAGGGAAGGGAGTTCCAAAGCTGTGGGGCAGCTAACAAGAATGACTCTCTGCAGGTCCGAGTCATATGAAACTGGGCCAATGGTGGAACCTGAAAGAGGGCACTCTCGGAAGATCTTAAGGGCCACAAAGGGACATAAGGAGAAAAGCGACCCTCTAGATATATAGGGCCCAAGCTGTTTAGGGCTTTAAAGGTCAAATATCTAATTTCTTATTGGTAAGTCCCAATAACTGTCCACTCTTATTACTCCCCGTGTGTTCATCTGTTTATAGGCAGATACATTGTATTTGTTTATTTGAATTAATTATAGAGACACCTAATATTACTTTACGTTCCATTCCATCACAAGAAAGGCTTGACATGTAAAGTAGCCCGGCATGAATTTGTTCTTTCAAGATTACAGAGTTGATACAAACATTGTGCCAGAAAGTCCTGCTCAGGAGTGGAAGCATCTAGTCCTCCTCTGTATTATTTAGGTTAAAGCAGGGTCATTGTTTTTGAAAAGGCATTTAAAATTCTTATAAAATATCTATAAATGTAGATTATAAATGTGGCAACTTTCTGTTTCTATGATCTCAATTCATGGGTCCCAAAGAGAATTTACTAGCTTCCATGAGGAACATACCAGGAACATAATGAGTGACAAAACACACTTAAATGGTTCTATGAGAAACAGATGGAACCTTCCCAGGGAAAAATGCATGTAACATAATTCAAATATTTAAAATCTTTGACTTTATGCATTCCAGATTTTGTTATGACAGGAGATATTTAGAATATATTTTGAAGAATCAGTATAAAACAGATAAGGTATATTCATGTTTTAGGGAAGTGAAAATGTTTTTTGTTTTGATTAAGCAGTGAGATACACATAAAGGAAAATCATCTTCAGTATTCCCCCCTCCACCCCCCCATGCTTGTTTAAGTTGTATTGTAATTATTATTTGTGCTGCAGCAAAAGTCAAAACCACTGCCTCATCTAGCAAAGTATCATACACCAACATAGGACAAAGAGGCAGTCTGTGTTTTTTTTTATTTTACAGTCTAAGGCCAGTCCCGTCAAGATTTATACCAGTGCATAACAGTGCTCAGTGAAGAACAGTAGAACCTCAAAGTTACCAATGCCTGAAGAATGTGTTTGCAACTCTGAAATATTTGTAACATTGGGAAAGTATTTCATTGTTTTTCATGGCTATTTACAGTTATTCATTGATGGAATATTCATCGTTATTGTTGTTTTTTAATGCAACATCCTAATTTAACTATAATAAAAACATGGGGTGTTAAGAAATGAGATGTCACCTCACACTTGCCCCTATTAGCCCTAGGTGCCAAGTAGCAACTATTCGTCTATCCTGTGGCTGCCAGATGTTCACCCCGGAAGAACTGTTCCACACAGCGCCAACTCAGGAAATGTGGAATTCACCATGTGGGCAAATTCAGCCAAGTCTTAGGCAATGGGGGGATCCACAGGGCCTCTGCCTATCTCTTAGAGCCATACACATTGTGCACCATGGAGGCGTGGGCACAGCCTAGAGCAGGGATTGGGAACCTTTTTTGTCCTGGGGGCCACACTGAATATTAGTACAAGCTCCAAGGACCACATAGAGGTTAGGGGCGGGGGTGCTTAATGGGTTTGTTCAAGAAAAAGAGGGTCCAGATCATGGATCTGTGACATGGATCTGTCCCCTACCCTTGTGTGCATGCCCTCCTCTCTGATCCATTATAATGAGCTCTGTTTTTCATTGCTTGGGGGTAGAAAATGGATCCAGGGTCCAGATCCAGGCACTGGAAAGGGGCCACATAAAAACATGCTGAGGGCCACATTTGCCCCGGGCCTGAAGTTCCCCATCTCTGGCCTAGAGCATTGCTAGAGTGACTGCATCTCAGTGGAGGAGAAGGGGGAGCGGCACAAGGGCACAGCAAGAAATGCCTTTCCATTTGTTGCACTCCCTAGGAGGGCTTGTGAGAGGTGGCTCCATGGGAGCTTCATGGAGTCACTACAAACTCTGGCAGGCGCCCAGCACATATATTAATACCCATACATTTAAGTGTCCATAGAGAAAACAGGAAAAACACACAAATTAAAGAGCTTTCTTTAAAACTGTTTTAAAAAGCTGAGTAATGGGATTAATTGTCCAGTGATTGTGTAACTAACTATGTTGTTTAAAACCTTGATGATCTATTTATATTTATTTAAATTTATCTACTGTACATGGGAAGCAATGTGGGATTACTCAGACTGCATAGTGTAACACTTAGGGATGGGCGAACAGAACGCGGTTCGGATGTTCAGTCATTTGGCTCAAAACTCGAGTTTGGGTTCAATGGTTTGGTTCAGCCGAGTTCGGTTTGGCTGAACTTGGTCGAACATTCAAAAATAGAGAAACCGAAACCAAAACGAAATCAAAACTGAAACCTAATTTTCGGTCGAGGAAAGACATTTTTCCTGCCTCTGAACTCATCCGAACACGACCGAACTGTTCGGTCGTTCGAGAGTTCGGTTCAGACGTTTGGTTCGGACGTCCAAACAGACCGAGTTCGGTCCGAACTCCAAACATCTGAACCACGTTCGCCCATCCCTAGTAACACGTAAGGATAGTACTTTGCAGAACTGAATCCTAACATAAGATGAGAGAAAATTAGATAGCTGCTGAGCCTGGACTCCAAAGTGGTCAGAAACATGACCCTTCCTTGTCTAAATGCTGCATGAAAGAGTTAGGAATGAAGTCAAAATGCCATCAGATATCACTAAAGTATAATTAAAGCATCCTTTATTAAAGCATGTTGGAAGGCTTTATTCTCCAGAGTTTGCATGCTCTGGCAAATATTGTTATCTAAAAGCCAAAAAGCCTAACCTAATTTGAAAAGAACTTTTTGGATGCAGTTCTGATTTTTTTCTTTCTTTCTGAAAAAGAAAATATTTAATCATGGCAGGAGCAATGGGTGTTTTCAAATCAAATGCTACCCCACATGGCCACCCAGGAGCCACAGGTCTCACTGCCAATCTGAAGGAAGAATTCTGCACGGAGCACCCAACTCATGGCCACTAGTGCTGAAACTCGGTATTCAAAATTACTCAGCTTTTGCTGTATTTGACTCAGTTTTACCAGGTATTGAGGAATCGGCCCAGTACTTTCCGTACTTAGAAAATCCTCAAATAAGTAACATATGGGGCTTTTCCTACCCCTATATATGGGGAGTTGGTACTACAGGATTGGAGAAGAGGCAGGGGAAAGTCAACTCCTTAATTTCAACTCCTTTTTAATTTAGAGGGCTTGGGATCCAGGGCAGGTGTGGGGAACATTCAACCCATGAACCAAATCCAGCCCACGGCTGTTTTTTATTCACTCCCCTTTCTATTTCCTAGATCTGGCCCATGGATCCAATCCAAACCTTCAAGAACTGAAAGGGTGACCTCAGAGGAAGAAAGAAAGGATGAGGTGAAGTACTCAAGGATAAGATATGAATCTATGGTGCAAATCCATCATTGCTATTTATTAGGGATGGGACTTTAGGTTTTGGAAAAAAATGAAAGTATCTGATAATGGCAATATCAAATCAATTTGATATTTCAATTCTTTCTTGGGTATTGGATCTTTTGCATTGTTTTTTGTCAGATTTTTAACTTTGTGATTTTCCCCACAATGGGGAAAACCACAGTGTTAATTATCCAATACTGAGAGAACCGAGAACCGAAAGAAGAACCAATACAATGAGAACCAAAACTAATATTAAACCAAAATTTTGCCCAGAGTTCCACCCCTACTATTTATATAGCACCAGCAATGTGTCTGATGCTGAACAGTCATTATTAGAAATGGGTACTTTTCCTGAGGGACTTACAAAGGAAGAGGGGGATTCTGAAGAATGAGTTCCTGAAGAATGATCCATAGTCTGGGCCTAGCCCTTCCTTTACTCATTCTGAAAACACCCTTTAAGCATGCTGACCCCAACTCCTATTCAGTTCCTGGAGCTTGGGATAATTTTTAAAGTTGCTTATGGGAGGAAAAAGGCTGGTCTAAGCAATGGGGCTCTAAGAGCCAATGAAGTAGGACTATTCCCCCTCACTTTGGAAGGTTGTTAGCCCAGTGCATGTTATAGGGCTAGGGGATACAATGAATTGCACCTGCCCCCAACTCAGGGTATTTTCAGACATTACGAGATCACAGTGAACCATGGTGAATACCCACCTGTGGTCACTGTGACTCGCACGTCTGTTTGGCGGCCGCCAGATTTTCGCCACGCTCAGTCCCCACATGGGGTCAGTTTCAACCACGCTTCCTGGGCTAGCCGCACCATTTCCCTGGAAAGCGTGGTGAAAGTGATCCCTGGTGGGGATCAAGGAAAAGTAACGTCTGGTCAGTCGCCATGGCCCGGAAGCACCGGCGGGATTCCGGGCCATGGCAGATTCAGCCAGATGCTGCAGCCACATTGGCCCTGCCGCCCGCCCGTCTCCCCAGAGGGCGGGCGCCAGGGAGCATGGAGGGGGCGGGGCCATGCGGCCGCACATTGCGCTGTGCGGCCCCGCCCACTCCCCAATTCCCCGCCGGGATGACCCCGGTACATCTGTTAGGGCGTGACGGGGTCGTCCCGGCGGGGAATGACATTATTGTTTTCATGACAGGGCCAACTGGCCCCGTCATGTCTGAAAACACCCTATGAAGCAAACTATAACAGGGTCTTTGTGTTATCCTGAGTGAAAGGACTAAGTGAACTGAAGAAAATGGGGAGAGAAAGGTTGGAGAGTAAATCATAGCACCCTATACATTCTGCAGATCTATAGGATAAGATTTTAGAAATTTTATGTCATGATTATTATTCATTTTTTATATCCATCCAATCTGGCTGTGCTGCATTAAAGGTACTTTGCTTATATAATTCTTATGGAAGCACATCAGCAAATAAGTCAATCTTCAAGAGTTCTGCCTCTGCTCCTGTCTTTGTTTTGGGTTTTTTTGCTCAAAGTAAAAACATAATAAGACAAATAATAAACAGTAGAAGAGTATATGAAACCGCACCACTTAATCTTGGGCCGTTATATTGGAAAGCTGCTTAAATTTGAGAGAACGTTGAAAACAGTTCCTCCCTATTCTGTCATTGGGAAAAAGTATTGGGAATAAGGTCATTTAATGGGATAACTGCTTATTTGCATCTCCTCAGACCTCCCAATAAAGAAGCCTGTACTGTCTAATGTAGATTAACATGCTAACATTGTGCTTCTGTCTGTAGGGATGTGTGAACAGAACAGGGTTCGGATGTTTGGCTGTTTAGCCCGAAAACTTAGGTCAGGTTCATGGGTTCGGTCCCACAGAATTCAGCCCCCCCCCAAACGTTGTGAAAGTTCAGCTGCCTGGAGGCTTGGGGTGCTCCAGGGGTGCCCGTGGGGGCATGTCAGGCCAGAGACACAGCAGCAGCAGAGACAGGAAAGGCTTGGGGCTTGCCACCCCAGGTTTACCAGGCAGGCAGGCTTGGCACTTGGCCTCTGGGGGTGCCCGTGGGGGCATGGCTGCCTGTCTGAGATGCAGCAGCAGCAGACATTGGATTGCCCAGGCACAGAACCCATGGCACAGCAGAGGCAGCAGCAGAAGACATTGGATTGCCGGGAAACAGAACCCATGGCACAGCAGAGGCAACAGTGGCAGCAGAAGCAGCAGAAATTGGATTGCCCATGCACAGAACCCATGGCACAGCAGAGGTAGCAGCAGCAGCAGCAGCAGCAGACAGGCAGCATGGCATGAGCAGCAGAAGGCAGGCTGAGGCAGGGTTCGAGGTTGGCAACCA
>QEPC01014595.1:184662-200342 GCA_003113815.1 Sphenodon punctatus | reverse complement strand
TCGCCTCTGGGTCTTACTCTGTCTTTTTTAAAACAAAAAGCCAGGCTGGGCAGGGTGGGTGGGGGGTGTCCCCCCTTCCACCCGCACAGCCTGGACTCAGGGAGTTTTTTTTTAAAAAAAACTTAAACTTTTATGCGGGGGCTTTAAGTTTTTTTTACATTGCAGCCATTTTTAAATGGCTGCAATGCAAAAAAAAATCCGGTACCCCGAAATCCGGTACCCGGTCCGGATTACCGGGTCAAATCCGATAATGCCGGTACGCGCGATACCGGCATTATCGGATACTGGATTCTACCGGTTTCCCACCCCTAATATTTTCAGCTGATCTGCTTATTGTCCCAGATCAAATTTCTAGGCTTCATATTACACTCCACATGCCCTGAGTCCTATTCATATTCATGTTTACCATTCGCTTCCTTCCTTTATGATTTTTTTTCATTAAACTGAAATAAAAATACATCCCCTCCTTCTTTCAGCTGGAAGGTCACAACTGCAAATCATCTATCACAACTTCAAGTCAATCCTTTGAAGATTTTTCCTATTCCTTTGAAGAAGATACATTTTCAAGCAGGCAGTTCAAGCTCTGTTTCTTTACATTTCCACGGAGAAGTAGAAGATCTTACCCCCTCCATCTAAGCATTTGATTCACGCTGCTTTCAGAAGCTCTGAAGAAAATGGGAACTCAAAGAATTGGGCATTTTTCTGCTTTGTAGTTTCCCTTCACTCATTTTCCACCAAACTGATTTTAAGTTATTTGGTTTCTTTTGGACAAGGCTGTGCCAGGGTCCAACTCACCATTCCCCTTGCACTCACAGTGTCTGTCATTACACAACATCGGTTACTTGCTGATATAAATTTCAAAAGGCTCTTTCTTGGTGTTCTTTGCTCCTGAAGACAAGGAACAAGCCTCTTGGGTAGATTGTATGGAAACAGCTTCATAACTACTGCATAACCTTTTTCTCTAAAGTCTAGTTGTTGTTTTTTTTAATTTCACATCATAAGCTGCAGGAGCCTGAGATATGACTATTGCCTCACCTTCCTGAGTGCAGGGATAAGTTAGGTTTTCCCCACATTTACAGTCTCACTTCTGATGGAATTTGGTACTTATTCACTTTAGCTGGGCTGCTATTAACTTCTTTAACGGTTCTGTATATAGAACGTTTTGCTGGTTTCCATACCTTATTGGCCTGTTACACTTTGAGTTCATCCTTTACAGAGTTGTGGTAAATTCCATTGTATACAAGTACAAAATATGTGATGAGTGGGAGGTGACAGAGATTTATGTCCCAGTTTTCAGGAGAATCACATTACTCACAAGTGGTTCTGCCAAACAATAACATTCAGTTCCTTCCAAACAATACTAATTATCATTAATAATAATAATGAGAATGTTTATGTAAACATTGTTCCCACAATTTCCTTGTTCTAAACCAGGCCTGGATTAACCATTACACTGACTCCACTGCAGCCAGAGTGTGTGTGTGTGTGTGTGTGTGTGTGTGTGTGTAAGAGAGAGGGATCAGTCAGCATGTGAACTTCTGCTAAGCCCTGGTCCTCCTGGTCCTAGGTAGGTACTGTCTGGCAGGGCTTCAGAGCTTGCACTCACAGTGGCTGCCATGCAGGCATAGTTCAGCTGAAGAGTGGAGTGATGCATGGCAGCATCAGCACCATCTACTTCCCAGCTCAGCTCCTCTTATCCAGGGCCAGCCTTACCGCAGGGTGGCTAGGGGTGGCCAGGGGCGGCTGCCCAGGGCCCCGCTCCTTGAGGGGCCCCATGATGGCCAGGACCTGAAATTGGGCTGTTTGTTTGTTTGTTTGTTTTAAACAAAAATTGGAGGCGGGGGCTGAGGTCCAGCCCACACTGCTAGCTGTGTCGGGGGGGTGGCATGCATGTTCATCATGCGTGGCACAGCCTGCGGGGCCCCATCACCGCCACTTGACCCACCCACCACACTGCTCGTCCTTAGTCCTTCCTCTCTCCCAGCCTCTGGCAGGGCCCCACGTGGTTGACTCCAGCCATTCCTCACTTCTCACTCCCTCACATCTCCCCCTCTTCTCACAGGAAGTTGCTTTATGCAACTTCCTGTTGGGAACATTTTGCCTAGGGATGCGGCGGGAAGTTGGTGCATTGGCGGCGGCATGGCCATGAAGTCGGGCCGGCAAACGATGAGGAGCCGGACGGAGCGGCAGCATGGGATGCGGACCGGAGGTCACGAGGTGACAGGTGGGAGCAGCGGCGGATTTGAGTCGGCATGGCGGAGGCATAACTGCTTCCCCTCCCTGCCCCAGCCTGACTTTTCCTGTCCAAGGGCTGCTGACCTGGCCCCAAAACACAGACTCTCCTGGACCCGGCTGCATCAGGGGCAGGATGCACAGAAGCCCCAGTGGGCAGCTTCTGTCCCCTCCTCCTTGCTTCCTTTCCCCTGCAACACCCACCAGATGAGCCCAAGGTGTGTTGACTCCTTGGCTACTGCCCTGGACTGTGCGCGGAGGCAGAGCCGGCATGGGGAGCTAGAGGGAGCTCCCAGCTCTGGTCAGGTCCCTACAAACTCCTCAGTCAGCACGCGCTGGAGCCGGCCACCCCACCCGCCTCTCCAGTCCCCTCCGAGCAGACTAGAAGCGCTGCCACCCTTAGTTAGTACAGCGGCAGCCGCTCCAGATCGGAGAGCATTTCCTAGCCCCCATCAGAGCAACCAACCTCCTTCCACTGCACCCACTCCCTCTAGAGCAGTGCACCCTCACACACACTGCACCCACTCCAAGTACCACCTCTGGAGTTGGGACCCGAAGGAGGCAGTGCTGTGTGTGAGAGTCTGTTTAAATGTGTGTGTATGTGTGTGTGAGAGAGAGGTGTGTGTGTGTGTGTGTGTGTGTGTGTGTGTGTGTGTGTGTGAAAGAGAGAGAGAGAGTGGTGAGAGCGTGTATATTAGTATGAGTGAATGTGTTTGTGAAAGAGAGGTGGGGCGTGTGTGTGAGCTTGAATGTGTGTGTGTGAAAGAGAGAGAGAGGTGAGGGCGTGTGTGTGAGCTTGAATGGACGTGAGAGAGAGAGAGGTGAAAGCATGTGTGTGAGCTTGAATGGGTGTGTGAGAGAGGGGGTTGAGAGTATGTGTGTGTGTGAGTATGAGTGGAGGTGTGAGTGAAAAGGTATTTTCAGATGTTACGATCCCACCCTCAACAACAGTGAATTCCCACCGGGTGAGCAAGGGACCATAATGTCTGATGGGGGGAACGGAAGTTCCCCCCCAGATGCTCACTCCCGTGAATCACAACGGGGAATCACATTCACCACGCGATCGGCGGTCCTGGCAGCACCGGCCCCGATCGCATGGTGAATGTGATTCTCCGCCATGGTGAAGGGGCTCGTCCCATCTGGATGGCTACCATGGCCCGGAATCTGTGGCGGGATTCCGGGCCGTTGTCAATGCGGGCGGGTGCTGCGGCCACATTGGCCACGGCACCCGCCCATCTCCCTAGAAGGCAGGCAGCATGGGAGCTGGGGGGCGGGGCCATGCGGACACACGTTGTGCTGCGTGGCCCCACCCCTTCCCCAATTACCCACCAGGATCAGCTGGCACATCTGTTGAATGTGCAGGTGTGATCCTGGCGGGGGATCAAAGGGTGATTCCATGACGGGGCCAATACAGGCCCTGTCACGTCTGAAATCACTCAAAGAGAGAGGTGAAAGTGTGCATGTGTTTGAATGGGAGGGTGACTAAAAGAGAGGTGAAAGCATGTGGGTGAGTTTAAATGTGTGAGAGGTGAGACTGAGCATGTGTGAGATATGAGCGAATGAATGAGTGTGTATGAGAGAATGAATGTGAGTGAGAGATGTGTATAAGAGAGAGAAAGGTGTATGTGTGGGTGAGTGTGTGCACACAAGAGGGAGTTGCTCCCTCTCCCCCCCCATAGTTGTTCCCTCTCGCCCCCCAATGGCTGTCCCCATTCCCCCTGCCCCCCATGACTCCTGGAGGAGAAAAGGGAACCACTACCCTATCCAAGGAGAGGCCCAGCAGAATGTTCCTGTTGTCCCCTTCTGCCTAGCAGCCTAAGCCTACCAGCCTTGGACTGATCTGGAGCCCTCCCAGAAGACCCAGGGCCAGCAGCAGCTGAGGTAAGGGCCACCCAGACAATACCTCTTCCAATTCTTTCCTGATATAAACTGATTTATGTTGCTGATGCACCCCTCTGTGGGGCTTTGGGAGTAGAGTGGGGCCATCTGGGGGGTGGTTTGGGAAGGGAAGGGATTGGGCTGAATTTAGCTCATGACTCTTATTTCTCAAGTCTCTACCATTAGTCTCTCATTCTCTTGGATCAAGCGGCCCCTGTCTGCTTGCTCTCTCACTCACAGCAGGCTCCCAGCCTTCCCAATCTAGGCAACTCCCCTTTGCCTCCTATCAAGCCCCTTGGCTTACCACAAGTCCCAGAAGTTCCCTTTAGTCTCTAGGCCAGGCTCCTCAGCTCTGACTTTCTCCCAAGTTCTTCCAGTCCATCCTTCCGGCTACTATCTCTAGTAGAAAGAGGTCTCTCTTACATGTCCTACCTACCCACTTGATATTCCTCCCAGCACTGACCTAGCCCCCTTGCTTAGCTCTCTGCTGGCTGGCTATACCCACGCCTAACTCAGCTATGCAGCCAATTAGGTGCTGACCTCCACCAATTTGCAGCACCTGTACCTTGGTCAGCACAACTCCTATGCATGTGCTGAGTTAAAGTTCCATAGCCCGTTGTGCATCCACCCTGCCACAGATGTGTTTAAGAGAGGCAACAATTAACTAAAAGTGGCAGTCATTAACTTAGGATTCCACATGGAGAAGAAAGGAGTATCCAAGAGGGGCCAAATGCAGACCACGGCAAGTTTTTATGTGCCCCCTTTACCTATTTCTGGATCTGGCCTCTGGATTCAGTTCCTACCTCCAACTACTGAAAAACTGAGCTTAGGGTAAGGGAATAAAGATTATTATAACAAGCATTAATATAGCACAAGCAATGTACCTGGCACTTTACATAGTCCCTGCCCTAGGGCTTACAATCTGAGAGACGGGGGGGACGAAGGAAGGGGAACAGAGGGAGAGACAAGGAGTGTAACATTCATGAGGATGCGAGGTCCCAGGTGCACGCGTTTGGCTTGGTTACATCAAGAATGATGACTGGTTGGTCCATGTGGCGAGGACATGAGTACACAGACCTAAGGTAACAGATTGTACTGCATGGAGGGTATCAGCAGGAGTTAGGTGAGGGGAGCAAGAAGTCAGGGAGGGCAGGGCAGAAGAGGTGGGTCTTGAGGAGGAATTTGAAGGTACAAAGGGAGGAGGTGAGGCGGATGTGGGCAGGGAGGGAGTTCCAGGCAGGAGGGGGCAGCTAGGGAAAAGGGACGAAGGTGGTTAGGGGAGCAGGGGAGGTGTGGGAGGGTGAGAGAGGAGACAGAGGAGGAGCAGAGTCCACGGACTGGAGTACGGAGGGAAATTAGCGTAGAGAGGTAGGGGGGAGCAAGGTTGTGAAGAGCTTTATAAGTGAAGACTAGGAGCTTGTGCAGGATTCGTTTATGAGGGAGCCAGTGAAGAGAGGAGAGGAGGGGCTGCACATGGTCAAAGCAACAGGCGAGGTGGATGACCCTGGCAGCAGAGTTTTAGATGGAGATAAGGGGAGAAAGGTGAGAGCGGGGGAGGCCAGTGAGAAGGAGGTTACAGTAATTGAGGTGAGAGATGACCAGGGCATGAACAAGGGTTTTGGCAGAGGAGACAGAGAGAAAAGGGTGAATCTTAGCAATGTTATGGAGGGAGAAGTGACAGGATTTAGCAACAGAGTCAATGTAGGGTTTAAAAGAAAGGGGTGAGTCAAAGATGAAGCCTAGGCTACGGGCTTGGGGGACAGGCAGGATGGTGACTCCATCAATAGTTATTGACAGTGAGGAAGGAGAGGAAGGATGAGGGGGGAAGATAAGGAGTTCAGTTTTAGCCATGTTGAGTTTGAGTTGACGTTGAGACATCCAGGTAGAGATGTCAGAGAGACAGTTGATGAGACGAGCTTGAACAGAGGGAGAGAGAGAGGGAGTAGAGAGATAGAGTTGAGTGTCATCAGCATAGAGGTGGTATTGGAAGCCATGGGAGGCAATGAGTTTGCCTAAGGATGAGGTATAGATCGAGAAGAGGAGAGGGCCAAGAACAGAGCCTTGAGGAACACCAACTGAGAGGGGGAAGGAGGAGGAGGTGGAGTTGGAGAGAGACACATTAAAGGAGCGGTCAGAGAGGTAGGAGGAGAACCAGTTATGGACAGAGCCACAAAAGCCAAGGGAGTGAAGGGAATCCAGCAAGAGTGAGTGGTCAACAGTATCGAAGGCAGCAGAGAGATCAAGGAGGACAAGAATGGAATAGAGACGTTTAGATTTAGCCACCAGAAGATCGTTGGTGATCTTAGCGAGAGCAGTTTCAGTAGAATGAAGGGGGCGGAAGCCAGATTGGAGGGGGTCAAGGGAGGAGTTGGTGGAGAGGAAGTCGAGGCAGCAGGAGTAGACAACACGTTTAAGAAGCTTGGAAGCAAAAGGAAGGAGTGAGACAGGACGGTAGCTAGAAGGGTCAGAGGGGTCTCAAGAGTGGCCTTTTTGAGAAGAGACAGTGATGTGCTTGAAGGCGGATGGGAAGGAGCCAGTGAAGAGGGAGAGGCTGATGATGTGCAGGAGGGAATTGATGACAGTGGGAACAATGGAGATCAGGAGGCGGTAGGGTAGGGAATGGAGTCAAGGGGTAAGTGGAAGGGTTGGAGGAGGAGAACAGGGAGGAGATTTCCTCAAGGGAGGTGGGAGGGAAGGAGGACAGGAGAGAAGGAGGGGGAGGAGGGAGAGGGAAGGGAATAGGAGGAGGAGAGGAGTGGGAACTGATGTCGAGGCGGATCATGTCTACCTTGGAGATGAAGAAGGAAGCAAGAACCTGAGCAGAAAGGGAAGAAGGAGGAGGAGGACAGGGGGGCTTGAGGAGGGCATCAAAGGTGGAGAATAGGCAGCAAGGGTCCTGAGAACAGGACTCAATGCGGGAGGCATAGTAATTCTTTCTAGCGAGGGAGAGAAGTGGGAACTGATGTCGAGGCGGATCATGTCTATCTTGGAGGTGAAGAAGGAAGCAAGCTCCTGAGCAGAAAGGGAAGAGGGAGGAGGAGGACAGGGGGGCTTGAGGAGGGCGTCAAAGGTGGAGAATAGGCAGCAAAGGTCCCGAGAACAGGACTCAATGCGGGAGGCATAGTAATTCAGAAGCCAAGAATACAAGACTCCAGGTTGTGATGAAACAATTTAGATAAAGTAATGTGTCCCATTCACTTCAGGAAAGCTTAGATCTGAGTTGTTCAAATGGTGGTCCAAGGGCTAGGTCTGGCATAGGAACTTGAGGCAGTAGCCAAGAAGTTGGACATCCCTGGCTTAGATTCTGGACCACAAGATGCAAATTTCAGGGGAAAGGATCAGCTAATTGGCTTGGCCCAATGTGCCCTTTGATCTACTTAGTTGTTGACCATGATAGGGAATGAAGGGTGGGTTGCTAAGAATTTGTAAAGATGAGGGAACAGAATGGTTGCCAATTTTGAGAAAAATTGGCCCAGCCTCTGAACAATTGATTGTTGGTATTTTCCACAGGTTTCACCTTTAGACTGTTGCCTTTATTCTGCTCTGGTCTGCAGTAATTCATTTTTATTTTGACAGGAATGTAAAGAATACTCCCTTTTACTAGTTAATTTGCTTCTTTAGCAAAATACGCAGTGAATTTGCAGTGTTCTCATAACATCCTTTTAATGAGAAAGGAGCGTGGCTGTGTTATCTTATAGGTTTTATTAAACAGAGCTTCAAATGAATTCATTTTGTTGCAGTGATTCCAGCTTGTGGATTGTTTATATGTCCCAGATCATCCATAACTCAGTGGGTTCAGCTGTGTACAAGTGTTTAATTACAGACTGTCTGTTTCATGTAAAAAGTTTCTGCCAGCAGTCTTTTGGCAGAGGAAGGCATGAACTTTGTAAAGGAAAACTGAGTTGTTCAGGAGCAGCAGCAGCAGCAAATAAAAGAAAAGAACATCCCCACTGTTGTTCTCTGGAGTTTTCCAGTTACCAGATCCTAACATACTTTGGTCCAGCACATATTAATTCTGCTGGAACTTTGGAATGTTTCCCTGAAATGCATAACTTCATCCTCCATTTCAATAGTTCAGTTTAACATAATGGCTGCCATTCCCAAGCCACTTACTAAGAAGTAGTTCCACTGAAGCCAATGTGTGTGTGCAGTGTAAATTCAGAACTTATGTTGCAATAAAAGGCCAAATAGAAAGTGAAGGTCCACCACACACTGTATAGTTGCTAAGAACAAGAGTGTGTACACGTTTCCTTTTAAATACAGGAGTTCAAAAGCTCTTGAACTTTGTCATTGACTGCAGTGCTGAATGCCTCCCCATGGGCTCACTTACATGGTTGGCCATACTGATGTTCTTAAAAGAAAGTTTCCTTCATTTGTTGATAGGAGTTAACGCCAGACAAAAAAGTAGGAATTTACTTGCTCTCAAGGAAGCAAGAGCACAGAGGTGGCATTTACAAACAGAGGAACTGAGCATGGAAGCATTTTATTTCAGTGACTGCTGTCCTTATTTGAAGGCTGGATAAGAGTCTGAAAATGCTTAAATGAAAAGTTTGGCTGAATGTAAAGGAGAGTATGTTCATCAAGTCTGCAGCTTCAGAGCCAGATGTGTTAAACCAAGACAACTGAGAACAGTGGCAGCCATTCTCACCCCATAACCTCTCTAAGGCCGCTTTTAGACGTGCAGCTGGATCAGGCGCGGGAGCAGCGAAACAGCCGTGGCGCTGTTTTAGACGTACCGAAAGCGGAAGTTGTGCGCGTGATCCGGCGCCGCGCATTATTTTCCGGCCGCGTATGTCACCCCAGAGAGATCAGGGCGGTTCACTCGCGGTCGGCAAAGAATGCGCGGCCCCGGATCACGCGCACAACTTCCGCTTCCGGTTCGTCTAAAACAGCGCCGCGGCTGTTTTGCCGGTCCCGCGCCTGATCCCAGCTGCACGTCTAAAAGCGGCCTAAGTGTACATTATGGAATTTGGACCCCAGGTCATATTTTTCAGGCTGAAAGTGGAGGAAGCGGTATCATTTTCTTACTAATAAGATATTTAAAAGATCAAAGATGAGTAATTGTGTTGAAATTATTTCATTGGTATTTCCGTTTGGAAGTCCATCTGAGCTCACCTGTCTGATTTGCACCTTGGCTGAATTCCTACCTAACAAACTTTAGGAACCAAATGACTCCTTAATCCTTATGGATTAACTCATTGGTTGTCATTTGTAATCTGTAAAATGCAATGTGTAAGGTTCCCAAGATGTATCTGTAAATAAAATCAGGCTATTTCAGTACCTGTATGGGAGCTATGGAGACCTCATGGTGTATCTAATGCAAGGTCAATAATTTTAAAATACTGGCCAAAATGTATTTGTCTTGAAGACAGCTCTTGGAAAGTAGTAGTAACAGAGTGCACACTCATCCAATGTCAAGGCACAAATTTGTATACTCAAGAGAAAAGGGCAACTAACTTTGCCACTTATAGATGAGCGGGCCAATCTAGAACATTGAAAAACGCAGTTTGAGAAAAATTGCACTGGGGGTGTTTAGGCGAACCAGAAGTTGCTGGCTGTCATTGGAATCATGGCTTGTGCATTATTTTTAAAAGCGCATTTGAAAGACCTCGATATCAATATCGAGGTCTTTCAAATGTGCTTTTAAAAATAATGCACAAGCCATGATTCCAGTGACGGCCAGCGACTTCTGGTTCGTCTGAACACCCTCCAAGCAGCAGTTATAAAGGCCTGATACCGCATTCACACCTTACAGTAGTGCAGCAGCGGCACTCCCGCAAGAAGATGTGGCAGAGGAAGGAGGCCGTTGCCATCACAACTTCTGGTGCAAACAAGATTTTGCCACAAAAAAATCTCCCCTGGGCATTGTGCCTTTGCCCTTTATGCCATCTCGGACTGGTGGATCCCTTGGCCCATGTTCTCCTCCATTGCCCTGCCTTGGTAGGGCTTAGGGACAAATATTTGGGGAGAATTTCTATGTCACAAAGCTTATGCTCCAATAATCTGCAGAGTTTTCTCCAACTAGCCGATGCTGACCAGTCTACGTTAGTAGCTAAATTTGGTCTAGCTGCTTATAGAATTCAACGCCCTTTCTTCAGACTCGGTGGTTCTAGCCAAGTAGTAATTTGGTCCGGGGTAACTTGAGGCCCTGGAAGTGCGATATTCTTAATGCAGTCGGGGAATTTATAGATAGGAAGGTTTTGGTACTATTTTGTTACTTTTGAAGTGTTCGCCGGGGGGTCAGATCTTATATTTTATATTTTTATATTTACTATTTTCTGTCTAGTTACATATTCCTATTTGTTGATTGTTACTTATGTGTTTTTGCATTTGTTAAAGGGCTTTGCCTAAACGATAAATATTTATTCATTCATATTCACAACAAAACTTGCGAATAACCGGGCTGGATTTTGAACCCTGTCATTCATGAGTATTATTGAGATAGAACCCCATTTGCACCAGATGTTGTTACAGTGCCGCCCTCCTTTCCCCGCTGTGTCTTCTCCTTGCAGGAGTGCCGCCGCTGTAAGGTGTGAATGCGGCCTGAGTTAATACAGTAGTTCTCAAACTGGGAGGCAAACTTCCCCAGGGGAAGAGGGTGCTCAGGGCGGCACAGAATGTGACTTGGAAACTTAGGGGAGGATCAGAAGGGCCACAGCTGCCAAACCCATGGCTTTGCTCTAGCTCTCCTAGGAGGAATTTCCAAAAAGGTTACTCACTTCTGTAATATGAGTTTTAACTGCTACTACAGCCACCAATTCAAATTCATGTTCCAAGGTGGGCAATCCAGTGCCATTTTGGAAATCTCCACAGCTCTGCTTCTCAGAGCCAGGAGAATTATAGGTGTAGTTGTAACAGCAGCAGTAACAGGGGTAATGGGATCCGGGGGGGGGGGGGAGAAAGGCAGGGTAAGGACACATGGGAGAGAAGGAAGGAGAAGCAAAGGCACAGGGGTTAAGGGAAAGAGAGGGCAATAAATCTGTACATATAGTGTGACGGGGGAGGGACATCATCAGGACTCGACTGCAAACAAGGAGAAGCAAGGTACATGCTAAAAAGTGTGCAAACCACTAAGATGGAACAGTGGGTATGGGTTTTTAATTCTCTTAAGGAGAGCATGCAGATGGTGATGTTCTCTCCTCAGTGAGAATATGCAAGATAAGAAATCCAATTTCAGAAACACACTTGACTGTAGAATACATTTAAAAATAATACTACAGAATATAGGCATATTTTTTCTTGCCAGAATCAACCTGTGTATGGGAGAAGCACGGTAGAACAATAGATCAACTGGATATGAAGAATTCAAGAGAAGAAATATCTCAATTTAGCTCTTAGGCCTAATGAAGATACACAGGCAAGTTTCTTTGCAGCGACGTCTTCAATGCTCATTATTACTGACTGTATATGCTTGTAACAGGGCCATTTCTGGTACCACATTCATAGGTGGGATTGTCATTAAGAAAAAATGGTTTAAAACAAATGAAAAATGGTAATGAATTATATGGAGAAAAACTCCCTAAGTACAAAATTGTGTCCTATAGTAGGTGTCTGTACAGAGGAATAAGAGATGGAGACAAAGCAGTTCAGATGATAGCTTTTATTGGGCCAAATTCTGTTGGTGAATGTATGCAAACTTTCAGGCCTCAGGCATGTAAAAAGTCAAAACGATAGGCTGCTACCCAAATTACGGGTCACAGAATTGGGGACATTACTCCATCACCCACACACAGAGGCAGGAAAGGAATAGGGTGGGGCAGGGAGTGGGGATTCTTGGGTCCGCTTACCTCAGTGCTTTGGCCAGCACTGGAACAGAGAGTGAAGTAATTTATGTCAGAGGGCTGGTTCAGCTTTCGTTCCTCGAGTAGCAAGGGGAATCAGGGAAGAAGTTTTGACAACTGTATGTGCCCCTTTCCTCTCTCAGAACTCATGAAAACTCGAGAGTCTAGATCTAATATCATCTTTGGTATTAATTTAGCCATTTGGTGTCTTAAGACAGACCTGGGGGTGGCTATCCCTGAATCTATTCCGAGGGTAGCCAGTCCCACGTCCCATATGTGTAGCCTCACCTGTGACAGGTTTATATGGACCCAGCAGCTAATGCAGCCCACAGTCCACACACACAGTGTGCCGCCCTCCTCCCCCACACCATAGAGCTGCAGGTGGATCAGCCACCACTCTAGGCTGCTGCTCACAGCTCTATGGCATTGCCTGGGGTAACCCCTGGCAAGGAGCAGAGCTGCAATGACCATCTGCGAGTAGATGCACTGCAGCCCTGCCTCTGGCCGGTACCCCAGGTTTGGGCACCCGCTCTGCTGGCGGTGCTCTGGGATGCTCCATCCTAGCGGGACTGGAGTGGAGCAGGTGCTGCCTGCTCTGCTTCTGCTCCACCTGCACATCTGGTGGTCTCTTTAGATGAACAGGTCGCCCAGGCATGAGACAGAGCCGAGCCGTGGGTGCTGTCCATGTAAAATCACCCATTGCTGCTAGGTATGTGCGACAGTTTGTACTTGCCTACAGTTCCATTTTGCAATTTAATGAAGAATGAAAACAGGCTTGAGATTTTTTTCATTATGTTCTATCTAAAGTAGATTGAGACAAAGTAGTTCATATGATATGTTTTACTGGATCAGCTTCTGTTGGTGAGGGTGTAGCAGGGGCAGGCAGGCTGACTGGCAAAGCCTGGCTCTTTAAGGTAGTTAGCACCTGCCAAAAGGGCTAGTGTGCTAACTAGCAAGGGACCATGTGAGTGACAGGCACTGAGCTTGATGGGGACAACACTTGAAGCCCCCTCACAGCTGTGTAAGGGAGCTTTCCTATGAGATGAGCCAGGAGGGAATGCACAGCCTTTGGTGCTTCAGGATTCTTCAAGAGGTAAACGATACACAGCTTCTATCTCGTGGGAAGGGTGGAAGGACGGGTCTTTGTTGGCAAACATACGCGTCCGGCAGAGTAAGATTTCACCACCCTGCTGGACGTGTGTGTTTGCCAGCAAAGACCCGCCCTTCCCACGAGACCAAGGCTGTATATCATTTGACTCTCAACCTTCCCCATGGAACCAAATGCTGTGCATTCTGTCTCATCGGAACATGCTCTAAGCCTCCACAGGCTGAGTGCCTGAGTGGGGCCAGCTGAACTGGATGTGGCTAGGCGAGTCCTGGGCCTGAGTAAAATAAGTAGGAGTTCACCAGAGAGGCAGGAGCCAGGAGATGCTCTGCCCCAAATAAGGCTGAGGGAGAGGGAGAGAGAGAGAGCGAGACGAGAGGCAGGAGCCAGTGAGGGCTCCGCCTCATAAACTGGCTGCAGGAGGGCTTGTGCCTGGCCAGAGAGACCTGGAGATCAGGTACCCACTTAAAGGAAACTGACTGCAGGATGGACTGTGTCTGGGGGGGCTGAGTCAAAAAAGGTAACCAGGGGATTGTGTATGGAGCAATGCCTGGCTTTAGAAGATACTGTGCCTAACCAGAGACGGAGAAACTCCACATGTGGACTGTTATATATAATGGTGATGGACTTTTCTATAGAGCAGTGTGAATAAATGAGACTGATGGAGAAAGATCCTGTGTTAGTGGACCTCACTGAGGTGCAGATCCTGCAAAGACTTAACCCCAAGGGGTGCTCTGTTACATAGGGTATGCAAGCTTTCAGGCCACAGAGTTTATGCAAGTTTTCTTTGCTCCTCCTTGTGTTTTTGGCTCTATATGGCCTGACGGCCGCTGTGCCATTAACCCCCAGTCACCCACCCACCCAGCAACAGGCAAGTCAGAACCAAGGAAGAATCCTGTGTGGTTCAAAAAGAGCTTGCCCCCACCAACAGAAGTTAGTCCAATAAAAGACATCTGAACTAATGTCCCTTACTCTTGAGATCAACACAGCAACCACATTCTCTCTTTAGACTTGCTAAAATAGGGATCTGAAATTCTATTTCAAATGCTCCTTGCTATTTTTTACTTACAAGTGCTATCTGATTGCTGCATGCTTTGTGCATGCGTGCAAGTCTGACTGCCTCATGGTGATAATTTTCAAGAATTTGACACATGACAGTGCCTTGTAATCAATATGTACAATGTGGTCAGGTTTATCATTGCAGTGCCAAAAACACAGGAAACAGACTGGGACAACACGTTGTCTCAACTTCCCCTTGTGAGATTGTTTTTCTTCACATTTTTTCTGTTAATATCTGTGATCCACTTTTCTCTCGAACGTGTTGGTTAGAATCCTGCAGATAAAGCCACAGAACCTCTAGGCAGCTGGGCGAGGAGAAATCACTAATATGGAAAAAATACCCCAATGATTTCATGACAAATGCATGAGCTAACGAGACATATTTACATGAATTTCTGCAGAGATACCAACTGGGTTTTAATAAAAACTACATATTCCCTTCAGTCAAGCTTAGTGTATAAAACTCCATCTGTGTTATACAGTACCGGATCCAAGAAGCTGGAGCTGTGTGAGATGGTGCTGTGGGGCCCTTTCTAACCTAGGAATGTTTGATAGGCACACACTAGCTCACACAGAAGAAAAGGGGAAATGTTAGTCTAAATAATTGTTTATGTTCAGTGAAACATAACATCCCTTTCAGGAGCTGGGACTCCCTGCCTTGCAGGCCCATATGTTGTGCATGTGTTGTTTCTAGTTTATTCATGAACCCTGTATGTTTGAGATCCCCTCCTGAACTGACAAGGGCCGTCCATAGGCCGGGGCTCTCTGTGAGCCTTATCTTACACTAGTGCTTCTCACACTCATGTTGTCATTTCAGTTTTATTCGTGGAGCAGCATGGGGCCCTGTTCAGTCTGCACATGCCTGTATCCAGCCATAGTGTTACAGGGTTCAAAATCTGAACAATTGTTTAGAATATATAAAATGAGAGCCGGGTGTGTGTGTGTTGGGTCAGTAGGGAAATTACAAATCATTTTGAATTTGGAGTAGATAGGCAAAGTCATCCAAACAGATAGCTTTTGGGGAGGTTTTTTGCATGTAGTTTCCAAATGTAAATAGGTGGAGAGGCTGATTTTACTGCACTTTTTAATTTTTTGAAGGTTATTGGGTGGTTTCACATTTTTAAACTTCCCCTGTGAGGCATATCTAGTTTTGATGTGGTTTTAGCCTTGTTTTTTCTTTGTTCCTCACACTGTTTGACACAATATGGCCTGATGACTTCTGTGCCATTAACCCACCCTCCAAAAAGTAAAACTAAGACCACGGTCACACCTTCAGCGACAGGCCGGTCCACACAGATTTTGGCTCTGGGAGAGAATCTGGAAACTAAAATATGTGGGGGGTTCGGCCAGCGCAAGAGCCCTCTGCCTCAGACCTTGCCAGCAAACACCCGGAAGAGTGCATAGCCGTGAAATCCAGGTCTGCACTCTTCCAGGTGTTTTATTTATTTTATTTATTTTATAGATTTGTATCCCGCCCCCTCCTGCAACGCAGCTCGGGGCGGCTAACAGCAGTCATAAAAACAATTAAGATCAATTAAAATATAAATATAAAATACATCAATAAAACAGGGCTAAAGGACAGTAATAAATAAATAAACGGGCGGGGGATTAAAAATCACCCCCCC
>QEPC01014595.1:139332-151963 GCA_003113815.1 Sphenodon punctatus | reverse complement strand
CTTCTCTCTCTCTCTCTCTCTCTCTCTCTCTCTCTCTCTCTCTCTCTCTCTCGTTCCCCATCACTGAGCCAATACTGGAAACCCCCGCTCCCCCTTCTCCTACCGTACTTTCATTTTTCCCACAAGCCGCTTGTGTTTTCCCCTTTTAAATCCTGCCAGACAGACCGGGGCTGTGTTTCTCTGTTTTGTGTGTGTGTGAAATAAACCTGTTGCAGTTTTTATTGAACACTTTTCTCTCTCTCTTTCTGTAATTTGGGGAGGGTAATGTAAACTGTCTGTAGCATGTACTTTCCTCAGACTGATCCTCTGAACACATGGAGACCCCAGTTAAGTAATTAGACTACACCCCCTCCCCGAAGTTTAAGAAATGGTGGATATTGGGGTGCATTGCCCCCGGTAGCCACGAGTGGGAGGGGGTCTCCTGTTAAGACTGTGGACAAAATTTATTAATGAGATGTGGCAACGTGGGCATGCATTAGCACACACTGGCTCACCTGGTGGGCCCATGGTATTTTGGACAATGCCGCGAGTGAGGACTGTGTGGTGGATGCAGGCTAACATCAGGTGAACACCTAATAGACAGGCAAACACCCACCTAGTGAGTGCTAATGTGGGCTATCATCATCTCATTTATTTTCACCCCAGGAAAATGACTCTCCCCTCCCACATACCTCTGTAGCTTCAAGGAATGTTCCATGATTTGGGAAGGGGTGAGGAAAAGGGATCATGCTTTAAGTATAGGGTATCCTGCATCCATGAAAGTGGTTGGACTAGATGATCTGTAAGGTCATTTCCAGTTCTTCAGTTCTGTAATCTCTGATAAATTTACAGAAGATCACAGTGTGACCTGCATGTGTGTCTGTGTGTATGCATGAAGGCAGTCATGAAAGTTGAGGGTAGAATGACTGAGTTTGCAATCCAGGGGTTAGGTCTCAGTGGTGGTAGTGGGAAATCACACCCAAAGGGTATTTTCAGAGGTGACGGGGCCCATTGGCCCCAGCATGGAAACTACCCATTGATTCCCCACTGGGATCACTCCGGCAGGGCCAACAAACGTACCGGGGAATCCCGGTGGGGAATCGGGGAGGGGTGGGGCTGCGTGGTGCAACGTGCGGCCGCATGCCCGCTCCCCCGCCCTCTGGGGAGATGGGCGGGTGTCGTGGCCAATGCGGCCACAGCGCCCGCCCGAATTGACCACAGCCCGGAATCCCGGCGGGGATTCTGGGCTGTGGCTGTCATCCAGATGAGACGGCTTGGTTCATCACGGTGGGGAATCACATTCGCCACGCGATCGGCTGTACCTGCGGGACCGGCGCCGATCACGTGGTGAATGTGATTCCCCGCCGCGATTGACTGTGATCAACATCTGGGGGAGAACTTCCGTTCCCCCATCAGACGTTATGGTATCACTTTCACCATGTGCAGATTCACTGTGGTTGACTGTGATCTCGTAACAATACCCAATCTGTGATCTGAAAATACCCAAATTGGCACTCCTGTTTCTCTCTTGCATACAACACTGATGGAGGAAGGAGATTTTAAAATGATTTTAAACAGATAAAAAAGAAGTATTACTAATGAGAGGTGCTTAACAGAGAGAAATTGAGACTGCAGTTTTCTATCTATGATACAGGAACTAGCAGAGAGAACCACTCCAGTGTGTGAGAAGCACTGACACACTGTTCTATATATATTTCTTGCCTTTGATCTGGAAGATTTGCCTCTGGGGGACAGATGATAGTTTAATCAATGGGTAAAGACAAAGAGAGACGATAGCCCGCACCAGGTGGGTGTTCAGTAGGTGTTCTCTGACCGTTGATTAGTTTTCTGCCAGATGTTAGCCCCCACCTACCATGTGGCCACCATCTACCCACCACTCACAGCATAATCTAGGGACATTACAGGTCCACCATGTGGACGAATCCAGGCTAGTACATGCCCATGCAACCACGTCCTGTCAATTAGGTTGCGCACAGCCTCACAACATGCTTATAGTACCACAGAGTTGTGGGTGAAAGCCTAGAGTGTCCAAGGAGCAACCGTGTATCAGTGGTGGAGAGAAGGGATAGATCGTGGAGGGGAAGAATGTCTGCCCATCTATTAGGTCGAGTCGGGGCTGCATGGACCAAACACCAACTCCAGCGGGTTATTGTCTCATTTGAAAACATCCTGTGTCACTCACTTCTTGTCATCTCCACTAAGACTACCTACGTTAGTGCCAAACTGCCCAGCTCTGTGGGTGGTACTGTGGTATGGCCATCCTCTCTACTGAGAACTGGATTAGGAGTGCCAATTCATTGTGTCAAAATAGGTCAGATGATATCTTTTATTGGATCAACTTATGTTGGCATGGGTGTGCAAACTTTTGGGCTGCACAAGGTCCTCCTTCAGGCAAGTAGGAAGTCATGCCTGAAGAAGGTCCCTATATGGCCCCAAAGCTTGTGCAGGTTCAATAATAGAAGTCAGTCCAACAAAAGATATAATCTGAACGACTTTGTCTCCATCCCTTGTATTTGGAACCAACACAGCAAACACATGCTATTTAGAATTCCTAGTGTATGCTCACCAAACAGCCATCACATGGTAACAACTTTCATTCCTTCTTTGGATTAAAATCTGCCTTTATCACCCCATTAACAATCCCCATGGACATATACCTCCCTGCAAGTGTGTATTTAAACATGTTTATTACTATAGTAAAATAGAAAAAAATAATGAAGAGAAACCAGTTTAAGAGAACTCATGGAGAAAAAGACAGTTGTTTCTAAATGCTGTTTATGAAATAACAGAAACATGATGGAGCAGGAGCTAAACTCAGTCAGGAATGTTTGCACATTTACCAGAAATGTGAGCAATTGGACTACGTCAGTTTCCATTTGCACATCTGTTGTCCACTCACACAAAGCCTGCAACTCATCCTTCTCAGCTCACGCCTCTGTATTTGGAACCATTCACAAGGGACATGCATTGCACTTTAGAAAGAAAGGGGGGAAATGATGAACACCTAACAGCACATCCCAGCAACACATGCTGCTCCTAGGTTGCCAGTGATAATGTTTGGGTTGAGAGTGACGTGCACAGAGAAGAAACACTTTTTGTATCTGGCAGCACCATCAAGAATCAGCTTTGGATCAATGGAAAGTTTAAGAAGTCCCATTGCTTATTACAAATACATTTGCATGAGTAACATGCAGCTGCAAATAAGATATCTACAAAAGGGCAAAATAAACCATGAAAAACATGATAAGACTGTAGGCAATGGGATGAATTACAGCAGGTACCAAGAACAAATGAGCTGAGAATGAAAGAAAAAGATCTACAGATATTTCTATTGGAGAGTTTCCCTTGCTTGTTCAGATGCATTTTCAAATGGTGGGAAATGGATCATACTTAGGACGCTTTTAAACGGGATGTACCCACCCACCCGAGTGCCCATCTGAAGGCGGGGGGTGGGGGCATGTACTCCTGTGACCCTCACACTATCCACTCATGCCTCCACATGGAGCATCGGAAAAAAAATCCAGGATGCTCTGTGTGGCAACAGGAGTGCACATCAGGGTAGGTGTGCCCACCCAATGCACACCCATCTCAGCCCATGTAAAATCCTCCTACTCATCAGAGGTGCGTGTGCATGGCACACATGGACCTGCACCCAGCTGTGCCTGTTTAAAAACGGCATTAGTTAAAAGACCAGAAATTTAAGGGATGGAAGTGGGGCTAAAAACAAAGCACAGTTTTAACTGTCTCCTTCCTACTGTAGCTCATTTTGTTGGTATGGATAAATATGAAAGAGTAGAATCACTTAGCAGTTTGACTCCAAAGTAGTGTTATATTATACACAAAACACCTCAGCAGAGAGCACTACACACATTGGGTAAAACCGAATGAGATGCTGCCTTGCTGTGGCCCATTGTGGCCTGGGATTCACTTGCATGTGTGGTTCTGCACCACCAGATATGGGCCTGCTACAGCCCCAGGCAGCTAGGCAGCTGGCCCGGGTTGCATCCTCAGAGAAATCTCTGAAGGGCAGTCTGGACTGGACTAAGAGCTGCCAACATGGGCCAGCACATTTGTTTGACCCTTCCATCACTGTCAAAGGGTGATGGCCTCCATGTGCCATGGTTGGTTGCCATGGCTGCACGTCATGGTGGGGGAGGGGGGACCGGCTGCCTGCACCTTCGTTGCCCCACCCCACCTGAGTCGTGTAGGCAGTTGGATGGCCCTCCTGGTGGCAAGCATGTTTGTTTCATGTCACTCGCCGACCCAGAGAGTGGCAGCTGCAGTTTTCCAACCCGGGCCAGGCTGTGGAGCCGCCTGGGCACCTGCGTGTTTGTTTTTATCCATTGAAATAGGGATATAAATACTACGAGAGAAAATATCTAGGAAACAGAAATATTGGTTCACTAACATCTGAAACATATGTCTGTATCATTTAGGGCCCAGTTCAGACACTCTTACTCACACTGAGTAGTACCTTAATCTACACAAAGTTCTGTTTAAATTAACAGGATTAAGCATGAAAAGCATGGAAGAGTCAGGTCCTTAATGAAGCTACAGACTGTTTCTCCCAAGGGAAGAAAGTATGACTATGTTTTGACAATTGTATATGCCTGACACTGGGCGTTAACAGATGTGGGCCCACTTTTGCCCTGGGGCAGGTAGGTGGTTGGCCCAGGATGTGCCCTGGGCCCAATCCTGGGCACCCATCCCAGGCCAGGGGCCACTCATGTGGGCCAACATGGGCACAACGGGCCAGCACGTTTGTTCGACTCCACCTCCATGGCTGTCAGGGATTGGGGGTTTTGTTGGGTTTTGGGGTAGGGTTGTGAGGTGGGAGGTTGGGGAGAGTTTGTGGTGGGGTTGGGGAGTGGTGAGGGGAAAGGTTGGGGGTTTGATGCTGTTTTATATGTATTGTTTTTGTTTCTTTTGTAAGCTACCCTGAGCCTTCTGGGAAGGGCGGGGTAAAAGTTTAACTAAATAAATAAATGGAAATGGTAGTGCACTGGGAGTGGGACAGGGCCACCTGCCTGCATATTTGTTGAGCTCCCCACCCTACCTGGGGCATGCAGGCATCAGGACAGTTCTCTGGCCATAAGCAAGTGTGTTCGGTGCCCCTCCCCAACCCAGGCAGGGGTGGCCGCTGTTTCCTGCTCTAGGTCAGACTGGGAAGCCACCATGCTGCCCACACGTCTGCTTTTACCCACTGTTGTGGAGCTCATAGAAAAACACATCAATGAGACCACCACCATGACTTTGAGATTTCATAAATCACTCTCTTGCTAACCCCACAAACTATTATATATTACCAACTGTACATAGCAAGACTGGAATTTCATCAAGGGTCATTTGCTGATTTTCAAGCTGTTCTTGTATTGCTAATCATTGTCATTAGAATTTGGAGATTAAAAATAGTCCTATGTAAAAACTTGACTCTACAATCGATATTCTTCAAGCATGGGTCCTCAGAGTTATATTTCAAAACTTTAAAATATTTTACTGTTCCATTTTCATCACTTATTTCAACAAAATTTTACAGTTCCTCTCACCACCTATACAAGAGAAAACTGATTCACAAAGGTTACATTAAAAACAGAGCTAGATCCAGACTATGGTTGCAGAGTGTGCAACTACACAGGGCCTCATGTGTTGGGTGGGGAGGAGGGCAGAGGGACAGAGGCCCTCAATACATGGAGTCAATGAATAAACTTGAAGTGGCAACAAGAATGTGAGAAGCACTGAAGTAAAATGTTGGACCACCAAGACATTAACCCACATTGGGCCACCTTACCGCACCTTAGTCCACAATGCAGCTGTCTGTTAGGCTGGCAGCCACCAGATGTTCACCCGCTTCTGACCCGGCGCAGGCAAAAGGCTGCTGTGCAACACGCCTGCTGGAAAAGGCCAGTGACTACTATTGCCCCAGCCATCCGAGCCCAGGCCAATGTAGGGTAATGGGACGCCTCCCATCAGGCTAGTCCCATGCAGCCCTGCCCCCTGTTGAAGTCCACTGGTCCCACAGAGCGGCAGATGTAGATAGCCATTCCTGTACATCTATGTCATGGTAGGGGGCCAGTCTGGGCGCCTGCCCATGTAGATGGCTCCTTGACCCACCCCTGGGGTCTGATGAGTCTTATGATGGTGTCCCGCTTGCCCAGTTTACTCGCTGGAGGGGGAGGCAGAGCATGTGGCCTGCTCTCCCTGCCAGCCCAAAGTATGGTGGCTGCATTTGCCCTGCCTGGAGTGGGCGGGGGATCCAGTCTGCCCTGTCTCATGTGGTTTTACCTAGAAGAGACTTAGGTGCAGTAAGAACCAGGCTATGGAAGGTCCACAGTGGTTCAGGAGAGTGCTCCCTACACAGAAATAACTACATACATGTAACATATGGGCCTTCAGGGCCTGTAATGCAGGGAACCTCAGTGCCTGAAGGTGATGTTGAAATAACTGCATATATGTAACATATCGTCTTCAGAGCCTGCAATGCTGAGCCTCAGCCCCTGAAGGTGATTGGCTGATCTTGTGTCTTGGAGGGGATTGGGACTCCTATTATTGAGGGGTCTGGCCCTCTCTGGTTACCCAGGTTGGAAGCCTTGGAGTGCTTTTGTACCTCTTGCTGTGCTTGAAACATCAGGTTGCAGTAGTGGCCAGGTGCACTTTTCATGAACTCCATCTGGTATGGAGACTGCATCCCTTTCTTTCTGACTCAGATCTGGACACTATCATCCATGCTTTCATAATCTTAAGGATAGATTACTGCAATGGACTCTACGTGGGGCTACCCTTGGTGACTGTTCAGAAGCTGCAGCTGGTGCAGAATGCGGCAGTCCAGTTCCTTTTTAGGGTGGGTCATGGTGGACACACTACACCTGTGCTCTATAATCTACACTGGCTCCCTATAACCTCCCGGGCACAATTCAAGGTTTTGGTTTTGACCTTTCAAGCCCTAAATGGCCTGGGCCTCACAAATCTGAGAGACCACCTTTCCTTCCAGGCTCCACTGCGGCTCCTCAGTTGGCCAGGAAGAAGGCTCTCTTGTGGGTAACACTACCCAATCATGTCTGTACGACAAAGGCCCGCAGGGAGGCATTCTCAGTTGCTGCCCGATATTATGTAACTCCCTTCCCACAAAGCTCCATCACAGTCCAAGCCTGAGCATATTCCGGAGGCAGTGTAAAACGTTTCTCTTTAGCAAAGCATTTGGCAGGTGGAATTAGGAGTGAGGACGTGTTATTCTTTTAATAAAATTTTTAAAGAGAGTTTTATTGTATGTCTATTTTGTGTGTTTTATATAAGCCACCTTGAATTTTAGGCCACATTCACATCTGACGCTGTGTAGCGGTAGTGAGACCCGCGAGGGAAGATGCAAGCTGCTAATTGACTGGTGTGGTGCTAATTGAGCTTAGCTGAGCGGCAAGACCTGCGAGGGAAGACATGTCAGCGGGGAGGAGCTGGAGAGCAGAAGAAGAGCCAGTGTGAATGGGGATGTGCCGTGTTTTCTCTCACACATACCAGGGCAGAATTGTGCACCTGACATGCACGAGGGAAGCCACAGCACATCTCCATTCACACTGGAGGGAAGCCACGGCACATCCCCGTTCACACCATCTCTTCTTCTGCTCTCTGGCTCCTCCCCACTGTCACGTCTTCCCTCGCAGGTCGCACTGCCGCAGTTGTGAATGCAGCCTCAGAAAAGGATGCTGCTTCCTGGGCAAGCAAACAGGAAAAGGAAGTAGCTGGGTGGGGCCAGCTCAACCCAGCTATAAAGATGATCTAGCGAGAGAAGGAAATTCAGTCTGTATTTGGACTGCGAAGGCAAAGGAACGGTCTGCCTGTGACTCTCCACCTGTTGCTGGCTCCAGCAGGAAAGAAAAGCCAGCCTGAAGGATTGAGATGGCAAAGAACTACTGAGAGGCCTGATTGGCAGAAGAGAAGGAGAGAAAGCCTCTAACCCTCCTGGACATCAGGAAATGCTAGCTTCCAGTGAGAGAAGTCAAGCTGGGTTATTGTAAAGGTACTGAGCACAGCCAGAAGCTGAATTCCCTGGCTGGAAAGGAATTTGGGGGTTTGTATTATGTTGAGGTAAACACTTGAAGGTCTCTTTATGAAAGTAACTGTTTACAAAGGGCTGTGAGACTGGACTGTATTGACTAAAATACTGTTTGAGTTTAATTCCCTAGAAAGCTGTTGATCCTGGGAGGGAACCAATCCTGTAATCACTTACCCACAGGCACCACCAAACTGTTACACCATTGTATATCTTTATGTTTGCTATACCACGCTTTTACTCCTCTAAAACATGCAGCAAATAATAAAGTTTTATATCAGAGCAATTTAATCCACCTTGTTGCCTATTTGCCCAGAGACTGCTTTTTCAGTCCTGCTTTTTTCCCTTGCCAAATTCTCTTATTAAGGATTTTCTCTATCCTTTTAAAGAAGTTGTTAGGGATATTTATAGGCAATACTGTCCATTTGTAAATTCTGTTTGTACCATTTTGAACATGTTTATTCTGCCAATCCACACACGGTCACTGTTTCTTCCTGTATTTTTTTAATCAATGGTACAAAGTGAAACTTATAAAGGTCATTTGTATATTTAGTTAACCAGATTCCTAAGTACAACATTTTGTCCTGTGCTTCTTCAAAAGGAGTTTAACTTTTTAATTTCTTGGAATGTAATATCATCTTATGCATAGATCATTTCTGAAGACTTATAATAGTTAATTCTGCATCCAGATTTCTGGCCAAACTCGTTAATTAATTTCAACAATTTTGGCATTGACTGTAGAGGATCAGCCACATAAACTAGCATGTTGTCTGCATATAACAAAATTTTGCATTCCATATTGCCTATTTTAATATCTTTTGGGGTTTTTGTTTGTGCCTGATGACTACTGCTAATACTTCCTGGACTAAATTAAATAATAATGGGGATAACGAGCAGCCCTGACAGACACATATATTGTAAAAAGACTAGTACCCCTTAGAGGGCAAAAGATATACGTTGGGGAGTGGCAGCAATTTAGTATGTTCTCTTTTTCAGGTTGGGAGATGGAAGGGATGGGAGTAGTAACACAATAAAGAAGAGTTTTGAGTAGTAGGAATTTGCACATAAAAAGTGAAACCATGTGGGGAAGAGCTACCAAAGGAAAACAAAATGCTGAAATCAACATCTTAGATGCAAAATTCCTTTTAAAACAAGGTACACTACTACTATCACTTCAGCTAATATTCCATAATAATAGGCTGATATATGCATATTCATATGCATATTATTTATCAGGCTGAAATAAGCAAAAGAAAATGCACACTCACATTTTCATACGTACCTTTTTGTCTACTACTAATCATTTCTATAGCACTACTAAGCATACATAGCGTTTTAGGGCATTTTCACACAAGCCAATCTCCAGCCATTACACGCCCACCCACTATACATGTTGCAGGGTTGCACCACCCACCCACGGCAGCCCATGTAAAAAGGGTCCATGGGTGCCCTGTAACATGTATAGTGGGTGGAGGGTTTCTTGTATGAAAATGCCCTCAGTCACAGATTTTTCAGAGACAGGTCCCTGGCCAATGGACTTACAATCTATGGTGGACAAGGATGAGGGGGAACACCTGGAATGACAGATACACACACATTCCCATTTTACAGATAAGGAACTGAATCCAAGAGGTAGTGACTTGTCCAAGGCCATCCAAGTGAGTACATTGGCTAGGGTGAGAGTCAATCCCTGGTCTCCCAAGTCCAAGTCCAGTATCTTATCCACTACACCACACTGGTTCTCCATCCATTTTTTGTCCACTTGAACATTTTGTCCATTTCATCATGGCATAGGGCACTAAGGAATAGCTGTATATTCATTTCAGACACAATCTGCATTTGGGGTCAAATGTCCAAAGAAAGCTTCTTTTCTTTTAAGAGTGCTACTGTACAATGTGTATGTGCATTGGGTTGTGCATAAAAGTCCAATTTCTGCGTGTGCAAACAGGTACTTACATGTGCAAATCCTGTGGAAGCAATTTGAGATGCTCCTGTGAAAATCTGAGCCTTAAGGTGGAACAAAACTTGGTGAGAATCAGAAGTAGATAGAACCCAACCAACTATGCGGAAGATGGTCATATTCTAATTTAGTTCCACTAATTAAACTTATCACTGTTCAAACAAGTGGAAACTATAATAGATATATAAACAGATTAGGATTCCATTCCCTCTTCCCCAGGTGTTAAAAGACTGGTCTAATGTATTTTTCTTGCGGGTGTGAGGTGTGGGAACTAACCACTTGATTTACCTTTCGTGAGGCAGCAGAAGGACTAAATTGAGCAATCATAAACAGCAGGTATTTTGGCAGCACCCATAGGCATTTCACCTCTGGCTCATCCCTGTTATCTGCAGAAGACAGAAAGTAAACTAACAAAGCTCTCAGTGGGAACTGCGGTGGCAGAATAAAGCTGGTGATCATTACTGAACTGACCCTGGTAACTTTCGCAGCAGTCACTATTCATCTCTTTTCCTGTTTGGCTTAGATGCCACTAGCCAAACGGGAAGAATGAGCAGGTAGAAAATTTTTTAAAACTTAACTTCTAGTAGTCCTGATATCCTCAGTGTGATCAAAGAGGCAGCTAATGTTTGACTCCAACAGAAGCTTGTTAAAAGAGAATCTGTACTCTGTGAGCACATATGAAAGCTAGAATCCCAGTCTTGGAAACAAACACTTCTGTACTTTTCTGTTAGCAGACCTATGAGGATATCAGTCTATGAGCTCATAAAACAGGAACTTTAAAAACAGAGAATCAACAGACTCACAGTCTTTCCTGTTTCCTGCCTAACAACTCTCCTACTGGGACTTCATTGCCCCTAACTTATTTCCTGGCTTGCTGCAACCTAATTCCCTTGCTCACTCTAGCTGTCATTGTAAGCTGATGGAGTGGGCTCTCCCACTGAAGTTCTCTCTTCCTTGGCTTTGCACTCCCCTGCCAAACTAAACTTTGTTACAGGCTTTCCCAAATTTCCTTACTAGCCTCTGTGTTCAGTGAGACCCATGAATGCTTGGCTGAGCAACCACAAACCTGACCCCAATTACATTAATATGTCGCCATGAGAAATGAATGGCCAGAGTGCTATTTACCATCTCTTCACCTGCATCTCTCTTTCAAAAGACTGCCAAGGGCCTTTTGTGGGCTGAGCTGAAAAGAAGCTGATTTACTGATTAAATTACCTCTGGTGGGGTCTTCACTTTATTCCCTAAGCTAATGTAAAAGGAGAATAAGATATTTAAAGCCTACAGTTTTGTTCCAATGTAATTTGTATCAATAGCAATAAAAAAAAAATTACCATCCATTACTACTGCTAATTTATCTTTTGTGAAAGAAGATTAGTGATTGTAATAGTTTCTGACAGATGGCCATATTAAAAAAAAACGACCCCAATCCTTCACAACTGGCATATTTGTTGGTATCTCAGTACTGGGACAAAATATGAGGCACTGAACTACTTACATGGATGGATTCCTCCAGGAAATTGGTGCCCATACTGTTTGCCTGTGTGGACCTATTTCAAAACTCATTATCCGGTATCCCAAACCGCAACAAAGGTCATTTTAAAATGAGCACAGCTAGGGGGTGGGTTCATGTCCGCTGAGTGGATCAGCCAAGGAGCACCCACACACGTGGAGTGACTGGGGAGGGATTCAAACAGGCAGTGCCCAGCGAGTCCATGGATACTCACCCGGCCTCCACCCACCCACCAGCCCTGACCATAGTTCTAACAGACAGCCATTCCACTGGCTGGGCCAACAAATGCCCAGCCCCCACATCAATAAACCCCCACTGCATGATGTGAAAACATGACAATGACAATTTGTGGGCAAGTGAAGCCACTGCAGCCGCTTCCGCCTGCCCTCATCAAGAATCTGGGAGAGCGTGGAAGGAGGGACAGGGGAAGGCAGTAGGGATGTGTGAACAGATCACGGTTCGGAAGTTCGGTCATTCGGTCGTTTGGTTCGGTCGCAGACGCAGAGTTCGGGTTCGGTCATTCGGTTCGGTGGCATTCAGTTTGGTTAGGCCATTCGGAAATAGGTATCTCGTGATCCCAGGATTTTGTCAGAAACCAGAAACCGGAAATTCAAGTGCGTGTGGAGCTGTGTGGTGAGAGAGTGTGTGTGTGTGTTGTGACTGGCTGGGTATTTGGTCTGTGTTTGTGTTGGACTGTGTGTTGGTTTTGGTTTGACTGTTGGTTTGGCTGGCTGGTGAGTGTTGGTCGGTGACCGTTGGCGAGTGCTTGTTTAAAAAAAAAAAATGAAGAAGGTGACCATTAAATGCTGGGTCTGGGGGAAGGCCAAGGTGGCGGAGCCGGTGGTGGAGGAGGAAGAGGTTCCTGTTGCTTCTGGACCTTCAATGGTAGAGGAGGAGCAAGAGCCAGTGGGAACAGGAGGTGTTGCCACTCCTACCAGGTTTTTGAACTTTTTTTTTACTTTGAGGACAAGAATAATACTATCCTTTAGAGCAAGCTCACTGGCATACAGGTGGGTGCATGGGTGGTGGACAGTCAGGCACAAACAGTGGGCATCAGCGGATGTCCGCCACAGAGAGAGAGGGTACTGTAGTGTGGAGGGCTCTTCCAGCAGTAAGGCAC
>QEPC01014595.1:129046-139232 GCA_003113815.1 Sphenodon punctatus | reverse complement strand
TTTCCACAAGGCCTGCCCGAGGTCCTTTTCATTTGCCCTCAACGGAAGCACACGGGGGACATGGATATTACTTGGGTTCTTTTGATTGTCTTTGTGGAAGTCCTGCCACGTGGCCCTTTTTCATTTGCCCTCGACTGTAGCACCACGGAGTATACTAGGAACATGAATAATACATGCATTTTCTCAAAGTTGTTCTCATCAGGCCTGTGAGAAAACTTTTGATATCTCTCTTGAGATTAGGATACCATACTTGTAAGACACCCATTGGTAGTTTACATGGTCTGTTTATAGGGGTCCCTCAAACCCCGGCACATGGCATTTTTGCTTCTCACCTGACAGTAGTGCTATCAGGGATTTGAACCCAGGCCCTCTTGTGCCCCAAGCAAAGATCTTATCTCTAGACCCATATGCCCTTGTAGCTCATTGCCTCAAAGAGGCCATCTAGCCCTCGACTGGTTTTGTCCATTGACCCCTGGGTGTTGCGGGCCTGGCATGATGCTGCCAGTCCACGGTGCTCAGATTCCAGAATCGAGGCCCCATGCACAGGAATGGACGCGAACCTTCTACGGCAAGCACCAACAAAATTTTTCTAAAGATACAGGCTTTTCCCCCCCTATTTGATGACACCAGCAGCAGAGTGGATTAGAACCCATGACCTTTGGCTTCCTGAGCAGGGAGTCTTACCGCTAGGCCACTGAGTGCTGCTTACAGGAAGTTATGTTTTTGGGCCTCAAGAAGGTAACGACCTCAGCCCCTAGAAAACAATTGTCTATGCCAAAGTGCGGAGACTGAAATTTTGGGGCATCACTACCATTTCAATTCAAGTTCAACAAAATTTTTCTAAACGTTCAGCCTATTCTAAACGTCCAGCCTTTTCTAAAGGTAGAGCTGTTCATTGTGTATATGCAATCTTTGGCTGAGATCATGAGAGGGTTCGGCGTACAATGTCATCAGTACACCGATGATACACAGCTTTACCTCTCATTTTTGAGTGACTTAGGTCCTTCTTGGCAGCTGTGGGGGAGTGGATGAGGGCGAGTCACCCGGTACTGAATCCTGACAAGATGGAGGTGATGTTGGTGGGCTGAGGGCTGAGGGGGTCATGGATCCCATCATTGGCAGGGTCTTCCCCCCTCTGGTTGTTTAGGTTCGTAGTCTGGGGGTGCTCCACAGCTTCACCTGGAAGGTCAGGTGGAGGCTGTGGCAAAGGGAGCATTTCACCAATTACATCTGGTGCGACGGCTGTGCCCGTATGTCTCAGACTCGGATCTGGCCACCATCATCCATGCTTTCATGACCTCTTGACTGGACTACTACAATGTGCTCTACGTGGGGCTGCCCTTAATGACAGTCCGGACATTGCAGCTAGTGCAGAATGTGGCGACCTGCCTCCTGCCAGGGACGGGCTGACGTGAGCACATTACACCTGTGCTTTATACTCTGCACTGGCTGACTATTATCTTATGGGCCCAATTCAAGGTGCTGGTTATGACCTATAAAGCCCTAAACAGTTTGGATCCTGTTTACTTGTGAGACTGTCTCGGACCTCGAGTTTTTTGCAACCCTTGCAGTCAGCCGGGGACACCCAGCTCAAAGTCCCCTAGGTACTCAAGGTGGTAACAGCAGAAAGGGCATTCTCGGTGGCCACACCTCGGCTGTGGAATTCCCTCCTGTTGGAGGCCTGTTTGTCCCTCGACCTCCTTTCTTTCCATAGATGTTGTAAAACCTGGCTGTTCCATCGGGCCTTCAGGGAGGGGGTGGGAGGGTTTTATTGTTTTATTGCCTGAACATACTATATCTATTTTATATTTTTATGCTTTGTAGTATTTCGGATGTTTTTATTATTGTTATTTTATTATTGTGTTGTACGCCGCCCCGAGCTGTTGTTGTGCAGGAGGGAGCAGGCTACAAATGCTTGTATAAATAAATAAATAAACTGACAACTTTTTTGTCCAAGCTCTTTGAGGACCCAAAATCCTAAATGGCAGGGAACTGAGTTTGGTGGTCAAGAAAAGAGACCACGGTGCACCTTTAGACATTTTTTGTTGCTGCTGGCCGTCGAAGGTTCACATCCATTCCTGTGCATGGGGCCCCGATCCTGGAAGCCAAGCATCCTTTATTACCTATTTGAGGACCGAAACCAAAGGTGGCATAGATCTGGGATTGGTGGTCAAGAGCATAGACCATTTCTCAGGGAGTCAGAGGTTCTGGATTCTAATCTCCTCTGGTGGTGGTGCTGCTGCCCTCAAGTAGAAGAGAACAATGCCTTACATTTAGAAAAAAAATTGTTGCTGCTGACCGTCAAAGGTTCACGTCAACTCCTGTGCATCAGCCCGCGTTCCTGGAAGCCGAGCACCCTTCATTACCTATTTGAGGATCAAAATCCTAGATATCATGGAGACAGGCTTGGTGGTCAAGAAGAGAAACCATTGCTCAAGGACCCAAACGTCCTGTGTTCTAACCTCCTGAGGGGGTGCTTCTGCTACTGCTGTCCTGAAGTAGGAGAGAACAAGGTCATACCTTTAGAAAAAATTTGTTGTTGCTGGCTGTCGAAGGTTCACGTTCATTCCTGTACATGGGGCCCTGATCCTGGAATCCGAGCAACCTTCGTTACCTACTTGAGGACAAAAATCTTAGCTGGAAGGGAGCAGCGCTTGGTGGTCAAGAGGAGAGACCATGTCTTAGATTTTGAGTTTTAATCTCCAGAGGTGGTGGTGGTGCTTCTGTCCTGAAGTAGGAGAAAAAAAGGCCATACCTTTAGAAAAAATTTGTTGCTGCTGACCGTTGAATGTTTGCGTCCATTCCTGTGCATGGGGCCCCGATCCTGGAATCTGAGCATTCTTCTTTACCTACTTGTGGACAAAAATCCTATTTTGAAGTACTAGGGTTTGGTGGTCAAGAGCTGAGACAAAGGGTACTTTCAGACATGACACTAACCACCCTTTAACCACCCTTGGTGGTTATTTATGCATGTTGCAGGGCTGCATAGGGCACCAATACAGCCCTGCAACATGCATAAATAACCACAAAGGGTGGTTAAAGGGTGGTTAGCGTCATGTCTGAAAGTACCCTATGGCTCAGGAACCCAGAGGTTCTAATCCCCTGTGGTGATGCTGTCCTTGAGTAAATAAGAGGCTGTATATCTAGAAAAAAAATGTTGTTGCTGCTGGCAGTTGAAGTTTTGTTTCCATTCTTGTGGATGGGGCCCTGATCCTGGAATCCAACCAGCCTGCATTACCTACTTGAAGACAAAAATCCTATTTCTGACGCACCAGGGCTTGGTGGTCAAGAGGCGAGACTGTTGTTCAAGAAGCCAAAGAGCCTAGATTCTAATCACCTGTGGTGCTGCTGTCGTCAAGTAGGAGAGAGCAAGGCCATACCTACCTTTATAAAATGTATGTTGCTGATGTCCGTCGAAGGTTCACGTCCATTCCTCAGCAAGCCAGAGGTTTACGTCCATTTCCCGATCCTGGAATCCGAGCACCCCTTCATTGCCTATTTGAGGACCAAAATCATAGCTGCTAGGGAGCCGGGCTTGGTGGTCAAACAGAGACCATTGCTCAGGGAGCCAAAGATCCTGGGTTCTGATCTCATGTAGTGCTGCTATTGTCGAGTAGGAGAGAAAACATCCATACCTTTAAAACGTTTTTTATCTACTTAAGAACAAAAATGGTAGATTTTTGGAAGAAGAGCTTAGTAGTGGAGAGGTGAGATATTTGCTCATAAAACCAATGGTTCTGGGTTCTAAGTCCCTATGCTACTGCTGTCATTGAATAGAAGAGGAAAAAAAGCACACCTTTAGAAAATTTTTGTTGCTTCTAGCGGTTGAAGGTTTGTGTCCATTCCTGTACATTTTGACTCCGAGCCCGGAATCCGAGCACCCTACTTGAGGACAAAAATCCTATTTTAGCAGGAGCATGGTTTTGTGGTGAAGAGTAGCAACTGTTGCTTAGGTAGCCAGTGGTTGTAGGTTCTAATCCCCGGTGGTGCTGCTGTTATCAAGTGGAAGGGAACAAGGCCATAACTTCAGTAAATTTTTGTTGCTTCTGGCCATCGAAGGTTCACGTCATGGGCTGAAACGGCAAGCCACTGCAGTAGCTTTTTCTGCTGGAAAAAGCTCTTCTGCAATGAGCGACACGGTACGATAGAGACGTTCATTCTGCTAGTTTCATTCTGCTACTTCTTCTGTTTCGCTACTTTCATTCCACTACTTCCACCGGCTCTGAAAATAGCGGAACAATGTTTGTTCCAATAGTTTCGATCTTCTTCAATTTTCTGCCCGCACTGTGAAGTAGCGGAACGGTGTTTGTTCCAACAGTTTCTGAAATTGTTCCAACAGTTTCTGAATTAGTGGAATGCCTGTGGAATTATTTATTTATTTTTATTTATTTATTCAATTTATTCCCCGCCCCATCCTGAACCCAGCTCGCATTCTGAATTAGCAGAATGCCAGCAGAAAAGCTGCGGAAAGTCACGTGTGTTTCCGAAATGGTGGAATGAAATAGCAGGGCGGAAAAAGGAGTTGCCGCTTCAGCACTATTCCTATTTTTAAGAAGTGGAAAAAAAATATGACCCTGGGAACTATGAACTAGTCAGATTAACATCAACACTAAGTAAAATCTTACAACCAATCATACAATAGTTCATTTGTAGGCAACGGGAGGCGGGTAAGTCGTTAAGGAGTAGCCACCATGAATTTGCCAAGAACAAATAATGCCCAGGGCACTGATTCTTTGGCAGATTATTTTTTTTGCAGGAGTCTGCAGGCCTCCTGGCCCAATTCTGCGGGTCCATGTCCCTATTCCCACCCTCACCATGCTGGGTAGGGATGGGGAGTAACAGGGGTTGCCTCCACCCCCTTCCCCAGCCTGCTTTGGTTTAGACAGCAGTGGCAGCAGGAGCCCTGAGCACTGCTGCTACCCTCCTCCTCAGTCCAGCCGGCAACATTCCTGATCAGGCCAAGCTGGAGACAAGGATGGCAGTGGAAGCACTCAGAGCTACTGCCGAGTGGGCCAGGCCGGGCTGGGCTGGGCTGGACTGGGTGGTGTGCCAGGGGTTGCCTCCCCCAACTCCATCCTCCCCAGCCTGCTTGGACCTACTACCTCACTCAGCTCAGGCAGTGGCAGAAGCAGGATCCCCAAGCACTGCTGCTCGCCTCCTCAGCCTGCCTGCTCTGTGCTCCTGGATGGGGTGAGGAAAGGTAGTGGTTTGGGCCCACCTCACCCAGCGCAGCAGTTGCTGCTCCCCTCCTCAGCACATCCAGCTCAGAATTCTTGGGGAGGGGGTTTCTAGCTGACATCACAGCAGGTGAGCCTCCAATTGGCTCATGTGCGGTGATGTCACCCATCAATCATCGCATGCAAGCCTCTGCTTGACTTGCTCCTCTAGCCCCTCTCCTTGCCTTAAATACATTGGAAGGTTCTGTGTGCTTTTGTGCATGTGTGAGGCTCCAGCCGCCAGGGGAAGGAGAGCGAGGGGAGCTGTCAGCAGTGCCTGGCAGGGCCATGCTGGAAGCAGCTGTGCTGGTGAGAAGAACTGTCAGCTATGCCTGGCCAGGCTAGGAGAAGTTGTGCAGCAGCAGCAGCAGCAGTGGTAATAGCAGGCACCGGGGCATTCAGCAGATCTTCACCCCAGCGCCCATGGAGAGCATCTGCCTCTGAATGGAGATTAAGTTTATTTACTATAACTTTAACTTAGTAACGTATTTGACAGTTTCACTTGACATTCTCATAAGTCAATTAGAGACATATGGGATTGATACGGTGGCAGAACTATTTTAGATCGGTTCGCAACTAGTTGAATAGTTGTACCCAGAAAGTGGTAATCAATCAGTGGTATCAGTGGTTCATTGTCAGATGGGGAGCCAGTAACAAGAGGAGTCCTCTGCTAATCTCTTCTAGGTCTGGTGCTGTCTAAGATTTTCATCAATAGTTTGGACAAAGGGGTGGAGATAAGGATTCTTATCAAATTTGTTGATGACACAAAGCTGGGAGGGCTCTAAAGTCAGCATGACTGATTTAATATGAGGCAGCAGCTAAAAAGGCAAATGCAATTTTGACTTGCGTTAATAAAGCAAGGAAAATGATTTCTCACTTCTACTCAGCCCTGATCAGGCCTCATCTAAAGTACTGTGACGATACTTTAGCACCTCAGTTCAAGAGGGATACTGACAAGGTGGAGAAGGTTCCTCAGTTAGCAACAAAGATATTAAAGGGGATAGAAGGAAAAACCTATGATGAGAGATTAACAGAAATGGAAACGTTTAGCATAGGAAAATTAAAATTAAGGGGTGGAGTAACATGATTTTAAATATGTAAAAGGATTCTGTAAGCAAAATGGTGTCCAGCTGTTCTCTCTTGTCAATGGGGCTGATCCCAAACCATGTGGATGCAACTCATGCAACCTGCATGCACCCCTGTTAGAGGAACATTGGTGCACACACAAACCACACGGAAATCACGCAGAAGCAATGCATGCATGAGTTCTGGATCATTCCCACTGAGGAAAGTACCAGAGGTAATGGGCTTAAATTAAAGTTGGATAAATTTAAGCAAAAGATTAGGAAGAATTTTCTATGTACCAGGACATTGCCAAGGGAGGTTGTGGAAGGCCCATCAATTGAGGCCTTTAAAAATAGGTAAGATAGGCCACTTTTAAGTGGATGCCACCCACCCACAAACTCCCAGATGGGTGGGAGAGCGTCCATGTAAAAGTCCATGAATGGGTGCCCGACCTACCCGCCAACACCCGCCAACACCCACGGAGCAGCCGGGAGGGAGCTGGCACCCTCCGTGGGTGGAGATGGGTGTTCAATACCCGAGCATCTGTGTAAAAGTGAAAACACCCACACCCACACGGACTGGACCGGACTGGCAGAGCCACACTGCGCCGGCACCACAGGTCACGCATGTGCCCCCACGCAGACATGTGCACGGGCTCCCACGATGGTCATGAGGAAGGCAAACGACAAGACCAAGGGAGCCTACGAAGACCCACGCGCGGGAAGGGGCCGGGTGAGCATAGGGACCCAGGAGCACTGGGGGGGATAAACCCCACCCAGGCAGTGCAGGGGGGAGGTGCCCCAGGCAGAAGACACAAGGGGGGGGTGTCCCAGGCCACCGGTATGAGGGTGGCCTGAATAGGAGGTACAAGGGGGGGTGGCCCTCGCAGGTGGTTTGGGGGGACCCAGACGGAAGGTACAAAGGGGGGTACCCTGCCAGGCAGTGAAGGGGGGGAACTCGCCAAGCCTTAAGACAGCACATGTCTCCCGGCACAGAGCCAAGGGCCCGCAGTGACCCCCACACCAACCGAGGAACCCCAGCCCAGCACATCCCAAGGGCACGACCAGAGGAGCAGCAGCGATAGCAATATGAGCACGAGGGAACCCCCCCCCAGCACCAGCACCGTGGCCCAGGGAACACAGGGCAGGCAGCTGCCGCATAATCCATCCCCCCATCCCCCCAGGGCATCACCAAGACAACGGAGCACCACACCACCAGGACGACAGCCAAAGAGGGGCCCCCAGACAGTCAGGTGAGGCAAAGGGCACCCCAGGGGGAGAGAGGGGAGGGCAGGCACCATGGGGGTGTGGAGGGGGGCAGCGGGACCCTGAGTAACCCCAATGCACTACCCCCAACAGGATACAACCATCTCCACGGCTACCACAGCCACAGGGCGGACCCCATGCTGCCAAGACAGTCGGCCCCCCACATGCGGGTCCCAAAAGGGGGAGCCCTGCTCCAGGCAGGAGACCAGGGACTTCATATGCATGTGGGGGTCCAAAAGGGTCCAGCACGACCTTGTGTGCAGCTACAAGACCAGACAGGTCTATGAAGCCATTGCCCAGGAGATGCAGCAGCAGTGGTACAATAGGGATGTCACTCAGTGCATGCAGCGGGCAAAGGACCTAAGGTCCAGATATAAACATATCAAGGACAACAACCTTAAGTCTGGCCAGGCCATGCGCACAGCCGAGTTCCAGGTGGAGCTGGACAAGTTTCTCTGCATGGACAGGGACATTGTGGTCTCCCGCACACACAGCAGCGCCTTTGCCAGGGGCAGACGGAGGGTCAACACACAAACCTCCCATGACCGACCCAACGGAGCAGGGGAGGGATGATGCCCCTGGCGAATGGGTTTCCCCAGAAGGCCTAGTGAAGTGCTGAAGCCAATGCTAGTGCTGAATCTGGACCCACGTGCCGTGCTGGTACCGCCACCGCCACCACCCAGAGGGCAAGTAAGGCGATCCCTGGGTGGGGAGGTAGGGCGATCCCTGGGGTGGGGTGGGAGTGTTAAACCACCCCCCACCCCAGGGATCACCTTAGTACCTGCTGGTGCGGGCTCCGGGTCATTGGTAGCCCGCACCAGCAGGCGCGGCAGTGGCCTAGACCCCGCACTAGCAGGGACTTAGGGTAAAAAATAATATTTTTTTAAAAAAACAGGCTGGGCAGGGTGGGTGTGGGGTGTCCCCCCTTCCACCCGCGCAGCCTGGAAGGGGGAGGGTGGGAGGTATTGGTTTTTTTTTCATTGATTTCAATGGGGATAGTTCCCCATTGAAATCAATGGGGAAAAAACAGTACCGGTATACCGGTTTTAATCTGGTAAACCGATTTTTTGCAAACCAGTAACCGGTAAAACCGGTATCCATTTTTTTGCCCCAAGTCCCACCCCTAGGGAACACAGTATAGAACCCACATCGAGCACACACACTACATGAGATGTGGAGCAATGGTCATTGTCTGAGGCAAGTGTACCAGTTCTGTGAAGCTGTACTGGAACGTACATGGTCTATAATACCATTGATGGGTCCTACAAGGGCTCGCTTCATCAGGGATCGCTCTACGGCACGTGTTATGCTCGTGTGAGGAGTAGGGGGATCCCTGGGTGACCATGGAGCACCCAGTGGCCTGGGTCCCGGTGTGGGAAAGCAATAAGTGCACCCAAGGATCGTTTACCCCATTCTTGTTTCTTCATTCAGGGACCTTTAGTGGAGGCTGGCCTGGAACGGATGACAGGGAGGCCAGGCCGTCTGGTCGGCAATCGCTGTGATTGGTTGCCTGGCCCAGCTGATCATACCCATGGTTGCGCTGGCCGCATGCCCTCCGGGGGGGGGACCGCGCATACCCCAGGGTACCTCTGCATCTGCTCTACATTCTTCCCTGCCATGGTCCACCTTTGCATGCTGCAGCTGTGCTCGGTGTGGATACTGTGCCTGGCTCGTCTACTTGACCTGGCGCACTGCCCGGCCATGGCCTCACTCATCTCTCATCACCTGTGCTGAATCCCTTCACTCCTGTGTGTGGGTTGTGGAGCCCCGGCTCCAGTGGGCCGGCCTATCTCTGGCATGCAAGGTCATCTGTGGGTGAGGGTACTCTCTCGTCACGTGCTCATCTCAGTCACTGCAGCCATCCGTCTCCTGCCTGTTGCTTCCCCGGAGCGGGCCTCACTGCTGCCATGGCTGGTTGTTGTGTGGAGCCCTCAGCCAGGGATGTCAGGTCACCCTGTGCAGACATGCTGTTGGGGGCCCTGTGGCTGAACCCCAATGTTCAGCTGTTGGTGGGCTATCCCCTGTCGGTGACAGATGGCTTTTGGCTCCTGTTGTGGTACATGTGGATGATGGGACATCAGGTCGGTGCCCCAGCATGCTGGGGGCATGCCCTTGAGCTCGGCTTCATCCTCCTGCTCCAACCTCCTTGGCGGCACCCACCCGCTGTTGTCATGCCGTGGACCACTGAAGAGGTAACAGCTGCTCGGCTGCTGACGACACGACCCGTGTACAGCCTTGCCTTGCAGTCTGGGGGTCCCCCTGTTGCTGTCCTGTACGCTGGCACCTGTGAAGCTCGCCGCCCTTTGATTGGTGAGGGACCTTCCAGCTGTGCAGGCTGCGGCCACCAGTGCGGATCAGCTCCTTCCCCGCTTCCTTGTGGATGCTAATATGCAATCCTGGGGCTTCCGATGGGGCCTGTTTGCCTGGGAGGGTCTAGCGCAGGGGATTCCATCCTGGGAGTGCTCACTGGACATTCCATGAGCTGCGCCTTGACACCACCCGCTCTCTGCCACCCTGCTGTCCTGAACGGTCTTTGTCTGGTCCCCATGTGCTGCTGATAGGGCTGTGCGCTGACATCTGCTTCGATGTCGCCTGCTGCATTGTTTGCTGGACCCCATTGCCTCCTCTGGGTGACCGCAA
>QEPC01014595.1:59558-112696 GCA_003113815.1 Sphenodon punctatus | reverse complement strand
GATCGTGAGAGGGTTTCAGGGCATGCAGTGTCATCAGTATGCTGATGACACTCAGCTCTACCTCTCTTTTTCCATCGACCCAGGCCATGCAGTCTCTTTATTTTCCCAGTGCCTGTCGGCTGTGGGGGCTTGGATGAGGTTGAGCCATCTGCAGCTGAATCCTGACAAGACAGAGGTGATGTTGGTGGGTGAGGGCTTGGGGGGCCTGGGAGTGATTGAATATCCTCCTGTGGGGTGGGGGGTTCGCCCTCCCATGGTCTCGCAGGTACGGAGTCTGGGTGTGCTCCTTGATTCATGGTTCAGCCTGGAATCTCAGGTTGCGGCTGTGGCGCGGAGTGTGTTTCGGCAGTTACATCTTGTCCAGCGGCTATGACTGTATCTCTCAGACTCTGACCTCGCCACTGTCATCCATGCCTTCATCACCTTGAGTCTGGATTACTGCAGTGTGCTCTACATGGGGCTGCCAGAGAAACTGGTCCGGAGGTTGCAGCTGGTGCACAATGCTGAGGCCCGTCTCCTTACTGGGGCGGGCCATAGGGAGCACATGACACCTGTGCTCCGAGCTCTGCACTGGCTGCCTATAAAGCACCGGGCTAGGTTCAAGGTGCTGGTTTTGACCTTTAAAGCCCTTCACGGCCTCGGTCCTGCTTATGTGTGAGACTGCCTCACTCCCCATGTGCCTGTGTGACCCCTGAGATCATCCGTCGGGGCCTTTTTGGAGGTTCCCCGGGAAAGATGGGTTGCCACTGACGTGAGATCTTTTTCTGTGGCTTCCCCCATGCTGTGGAACTCAGGCTCCCGGAGGAGGCTATGTTAGCCCCACCCTCCTGTCATTTCGACGTTTGTGTAAGACCTGGCTGTTCCACCAGGCTTTGGGTGAGGGGTGGGGTAGGTGGGGTGGGAGGGTTTGGGGTGGGAGGGTGAGTTTTATGATTTGTTTTAAAATTTGTTTGTTATTGTTTAATTTTTTTATGTGTTGTTCACTGCCCCGAGTTGCCTTTGGGCAGGAGGGGCGGGATACAAGTTTTAAATAAATAAATGGAGCACTGATCTGATGCGCCTCAATAGGCTGTATTTTAGGCCTCTAGGGTCGCTTTTAGATGAGCGGGCCAAACTAGTGGATTGAAAAATCCTCTTTTAGAAAAGTTGTGCAGGGGATGTTTATATGCAATGGAAGTTGCCATCTGCCACTGGAAACAGGCGTTCAGCAACTCACACGTTATTTTTAAAAATGGATTTGTCAAACCTCAATATTGGGGTTTGACAAATCTGATTTTAAAAATAATGTGCAAGTCACTGAGCGCCGCTGTTTCCAATGGTGGATGGCAACCTTCAGTGTGTGTAAACATCCCCCACCCCCACCCCACACAACTTTTCTAAAAGAGAATTTTTCAATCCTCTAGATTGGTCCAAAACGGCCTAGGATGTATGCTTAGGTGTAATTTAAAGAGCAAATAGAATAGTGGGGGAAATAATGGTGTTTTAGAACCAGAGGGGATTTAAAGTGAATTTATAGCCTTACATTGCCCTGAAAATCAGTGATTTAAATCACTTAAGGATATACAATGGTGCAGTTCCTATTCAGTGATTCATTCACATAACACTGTCATTGTATAAACCGCATTTACAATAAAGAGATGAGTAAGGCAATACATTTCAATTATTCTGTTCATGAGCTATGTACACAAACACTTAAATCAGAGTTGTATCTCTGAAGAAGGGAAAAGAAATTGCTGAGCAATGTGAATATTCCTGCAAACAGCTTTTTATTAGGAGTTCATGCTGGTCAGGCCTATCCCATGCCATGTGCACACACCCCTGGCACGGGGCCCGCAGCATGCATGCAAACTGCACAGCTGTGCATGTGGGGCATGAGATTGGCTCCAATGACACTTAATCATGTGTTCAAAGATATACGCATTGTTTATGTGGTTTGCTGAACTGGCACATACAATGGGTGCTTTCAAACATGACGGTGGTCAGGTTTAGTGCGTTTTAGCGCGGTTTGACCCCGGGGGCCACCATCATGTTAGCTGGTGCCCACCATATGTTTGCACAGCCTGCATCCCAACTGTGGTGAGAGTCATCCGGGGCTGTGACTCAGGGAAGTCCTTGAGTCACAGTCCGGGCTAGCCGCCAGCACGGTCAGGAACCCACTGTCCAATCGGGAGTGAAGCAAGCTTTCACATTTAAAAGCCTGCTTTACTCTCCATGGTCCAGACTTGTGGGGGGGGGGGCACTATGGTTCCTGTCATTGGTGTCCACGGCCACCCGTCAGGGAGGGGGCGGGCCACTGGGAGCAGCACAGGGACAAGGACGGGCAGCTGCACATCCACCCAGCTCCCCGCCCTCCACAACTGGACCTCATCACATCAATTCGGGGACCTGGCTTGATCCCAGCTGCCACTGCTGCTCCGGTAAGTCCATGGCCACGCCTGAGCACTATCATGTTAGCTTTTACTCAATATGTTCATGATATAACCTCAGTTAAAAACGTAACCTCAGATCTTTGAAAAGGGCAGGTAGACTCAGGAATATAGCTACATTGAAATGGACCCTGGCCTGGTGCAGAATATGGAATGGGCCCATCCCTGCCCCTCTCCCAGTGGCAGATGCATCAGAGAGAGTGGGTCACCTCGGCTCATGGGCCCTGGTGCAGCTGCACCTCCTGTCCATTATAACGACACCCTTGTGTAGACGTTTTCACCATTGCAAAAGCTACAGCCAGCATCTGAGGGAAGCAAACGATGAACTCCCTGTCCATCAGACAACAATCCTGTAATGAGTTATGTAATTGAGGGTTCAGAGCATGTTCAGTAGAGCTTAGAAAAAGGAGCCCAATAAATAACTTTCACATTCTGCAATTGTTTATAGATGAAACCAGCACATAACATTCCAAGACCATTCAGGAGGTTGTGGTAACAAGAGTGATATATCTCAAAGTTTCAGAAAATACATCCATTTCAGAGTAAGAGAAGAGTAATAAACACATACTTTATAGAATGCTGAAATTTCTATTTTCATTGTGCCAAATTATTGAAAATACCAGATAATTGCTTGATCATGACCTCTGAAAGTAGACTCACACACAGATGTTCAGACTGTGTGAAGATGTGTGTTTTCTATTAAGGAAAAAAAGTCCTTTCATAAAACCTGGCTTCTGACTATTATTAATCTGTCTTATGTTGTATCCTCTGGACTGACCATTGTTGAGAAAATTACAGTGCATCATTTGCCACAGAAAAGGGACCCAAACTATTCAAATTCCTTGGATGTGTTAGTGATTTCTATTGAGTTATGTTTGCAAAAAAAGACAGCGGTAATTAAACTTAAAGGCACATCTCTGTGAGTCATCTGGTTTTACAAGAACTTCAAGACTACAAACAAAAGATAAAAATAACTGCTCTGATATTTCTGGCAATGCAAGATCAAGGAAAATAAGATTCCAGTGAGGAGCATTTGTTTTAGCATTTGCACTGTTTATAAGGTCTAGTAGTGTCTGATCGCCAGACACTACAGCAGACTTAACTAGTTACCAGATTTCCCATGCCTGATTTTTAAAATCACCATTTACACTTTTTCTCAGACATTAAATCAGAGGTGGGGAGCCTTTTTGCCTCTTGCAGGTCACTGTGAAAATTAGTACAAGCTTCATGGGCCATATAGGAGTTGAGTATGCAGGTGCTTAAGGTGTGTGCGCAAGACAAAGGAAGGAAAAGGGAACAAAGAGCTAGGGGAAGATTCAGATCATGAATCAGCTATGGATCCCCATCCCCTAATCTTAGAATGATAGAATCATAGAGTTGGAAGGGCCATCTAGTCCAGCCCCCTGATGGATGCAGGATGACTACTACAGCTACAACATCCCTGACAAATGACTGTCCAGCCTCTTTTTGAAAATCTCTATCAATGGAGAGCCTATAACCTTCCTGGGCAGCTTGTTTCATTGCAAAACAGCTCTTACTGTTAGGAAGTTTTTCTTGATCTAACTGAAATCTACCTTCCTGTAACCGGAACACATTATTTCCAGCCCTTCCCTCTGTAGCAATGCAGAACAGTTCCTTGCTTCTTTCTGAGTACATCTTCACTCTCTTCCCCTGAACTCACTGGTTTAGTGCTTTGGGGTAGAGAGACTAGATCCATGGGGCAAATCCAGTAATTGGAAAGGGGCCAAATAAATAACAGTTATGGGCTGTATTTGGTAATGAAAAAGACATTCTGTTTTGCAGGATATTAATGGTACTTTGGATACTCGCAAAACAGAATGGCTAGAAGTATTTTTGATCAGAATTCGGATCATAAACATTTCCAATCAGAACACCAATCCTCCCCAAATTAGCCCTTTGCACATACGAAAAATGTTTGCCAGGTTATTCTGCACATGTGCAAAATGATGTTGTCCTTACTCAAAATGAAATGCCAGTGGCACCACCACTGCCATTTTGAGTAAGGGCAGCGCCATTGTGCATGTAGAAAGCGGCCCAGCGACCATTTTGCGTATGTGCAAATGGCTGTTGTTTTTCTTTCTTTTTCTTTTTTTGTTCCAAATGGAATCTGAATGGAAATCAAAATGGGCAAACTTTCACCTTTAGCCCTAATTTTTGGCCCACAGAGCAGAGGTTCTCCACCCCTTAATTAAATGCTGCTGGTGCTGGGAGCAAGACACTTGTTGCTCGAAGGTAGGTGCTCTAACAGGTACACAAAATGAACCCTGCCCCCCAGAATAAGCTTGCAAGAGTGCTATAAAGGGAGCTTGTCTCATCTAGCAGTCTCTCTGCAAATTTTGCTTGTCCCTCCCAGAAAGCATGCAAATATGTTGGCAAAGAACTGAGGAGCAAAAAAGGGGTTCTTTGTTCTTTGAGTTGCAGTACAGTTTGACAACAAAGATAAAAAGATACCCTTCAGTTACTGAAGTTTAATATTTCACATGGCAATGTTATTGATTTGGATATATGAATAGTAAACAAACATACAAGCCACATGAATAAAGTAGATTAATGCAATCTAGAAGCTGGCACTATGAATAAATAAATCAAGATAATTTTTGAGGAGTAACCATAGTAGCATTAACTTAGAGTGAAACCGTATCCATATTTTGATGGTGGATGAAGACTGAAAGTCATTTTACACTTAGTTTCTGCACCTGATGTTGAAAACCCTGCGCCAGCTACTTGATGGCAAGTATATCAGTTGTCAGCTAATTTGTTGCTCAAATACTTTCTCTCTGCTAAGAGAATGCAATGCAGCGGTTTTTTATATTTTAAATATATAGTTCCAGAGTACAGGAAGCATTCAACCACATGCTCACATTCCAAAGGATAAATGAAAACCCACAAACTATTCTCAGTTTAGTCAACAGATAACAGAGATAGACCGAAGCAAAATGTAGGTGATGGCCAAATTAAACAAAGCACGGAAGGACTTTCTTTTTAAAATGGAAAATACTCCAAAACGAAGTACTTTACACAGCCCTCTATATAATGTGATTAGCAGTATTTTTTTATTCTTTTCAAAAGTCCCCCAAAGTTAATACAGTCAAACCTCACTATACCAAACCTTGCTTATAATATATACCTGTTTATAGTAATCTCTACTTCCAGAAGCATTTATATCCATTGCATATTGGCAACTGCACGCTGATGTAATGAATTTTTCCTCTGGTTCCCAAAAAGGTTTGTCATTATGAAGCTATACTGTGTAATTATTTCAGAAGATATTAGTATTAGTCAGGCCAATCTTAAGCCCTGCTCACAGGACATCATGATGCGCACATACATGTGCACACAACCCGTGAGCACCCCTGCTACGGGGGCTGTAGCATGTGCACAAACTGCGCAGAAGCCACATGGAACTCACAAGCACGTATGCGCATATGTGTTCGCATGCGTAAATCCTGTGTGCAGGGGTTCTGGATCGTGCCCAGTGTTGTGACTGCTTTTTAAAATTAAAATGCTATAAAACAGTTAGAAGCAGGTGCTTTTTCCAGCTGTACTAGTTAACCACACAGTGGGTGAAAACTAGGGCTGAAACAAGAATAGATTTTATTCTCGCAAAAATCTTGTGAGAGCCGAGAATCAGGGTTGAGATCTGTAGACATCTTGAACGTGATTCAGATTCTCATGAGATTTCTCCCTCCCCTCCCTCCACCCACCCTCTTGGGCCCAGGCAGGTCTCCCAGCCTGGAGAAATTTAAGGGGGGGAAGGAGGAGGAAGTCACTCTGCTCCCTGCCCAGCTTTTTTTACTTTGTCTGGGGGCTGGCAGCTGTTTAGGTGGGGAAAACATTCCAATGGCAAATTTTTGGGAATGGGAGGGAGAAGAGCAGGATAGAGGGGGCAGACTCAGCTGATATCTTAGCATTCTATTGGCTATCAGGGGTCAGCAGCCACTAGAATGCTGAAAAAGCTGTGCTGAGCCCACCTCTTCCCTTCAGCTCTCTCTCCCTCCTAACCCCAATCTGGAAGTCCTTTCCAGAGGGGAGGGGGAGAGGGCAGGATAAAGGGGGAAGAGCATTCTGTTGGCTAGCAGGAGTCGTCTGAGCATCCAATAGAATGCCGTAAGGTTGTGCTGAGCCAACCTCTCCCTTCAGTTCCTCCCCCCATCTGTTTTCAGCCCCAGACAAGGTAATCACATGGGTAAATGTTGAAATCAGCTTCAGCAAATCAGCTTCCTGTTTCCAGATGAGAGGGGGAAACTGAAGGGAAGAAGCAGGCTCAGCACAGCTTTCAGCATTCTATTGGGTACTCTGACTCCTGCTAGCCAATAGAAGATCTGACCCCTCTATCCTGCTTTCCCCCCCTCCCATTGGGAAAGGACTTTCAGATGGGAGGGAGGAAAGCTGAAGGGAAGAGTTGGGCTCAGTACAGTTTTTCAGCATTCTATTGGCTGCTGAGCTGACTCCTCCCAGTCCCAGACTAGATAAGAAAGCTGGGCAGGGAACAGCATGGCTTCCTCCTCCCTCCCTCCCTCCCTCCCCCCAACAGCACTGTTTTTCGAGATTCTCGTTTTTCTCAGCAAGAAATCAGTTGATTCTCCTCTCGTTCTTGTTTGCACAAACAAATTGAGAATTGTGATTCTTGCCAAAAAACTGAGAATCAATTTCCAGCCTTAGTGAAAACAGATGTGATGCTGGCCTGCACTGGCTTGCTGTAGCCCACCTTGGTCTGGGATGCACCCGCCCATGTGTTTCCCCGCTGCCAGATGTTGGCTTGCGACTGCTCCGTGTGTGTAGGCAACTGTCCTGGGATGCACCACTTCCAGAAGATCCCGGGAGACAATCCTGGGCCAAAGCTCATCCACCAGGGACAATCCGGGCCAACACGGGACTGCATATCTGTTAGGTCCGCTGAGTCCCACTGCAAGGCGGGGTCCATGGATTGGGCCCAGAGGAGTGTTCTCACCTGGCCCTGCCAAACAGCTGATGGGGGGAAGCCTGGAGGAGCACATTTACCCAGCCCCACTGAATAGCTGATCGGGGTGGACCTAGAGTAGTGCAATCACCCGACCCCACAGAAAAGCTGATCAGAGACCTGGAGGAACACGCTCACCCAGTTCCACCAAAAAGCTGAGCGGAGAGTCTGGAAGAGCACGCTTACCCGGCACCACTGAACAGCTGATTGTGGTGGACCTGGAGGAGTGCAGTTGCCTGGTTCTGCTAAACAGATGATTGGGGGGGCTGGACCCCCACCCTGATCAGCTGTTAGGTGGCTGGGTTGAGCGTGCACCTCTTGTTCGTCCCACCATGACCTGTTTTGTACACTCAGCAAGCTGCCAAATACCTGATGGGGACACTCCTGGGGACTCCCCATCAGCTGTTTGGTGAGCGCACCCACTCGCCAAACATCTGATGGGATGTTCCTGGAGGAGCCCTCAATCAAGCCCTCTGAGGTCAGTAAGTCCCACTCCGGACCCTGGAGGATGGGGGTGGAGGGCTAATTATGGGATCTTATGGATAAACCCATATCAATCCATTCTGAGCTGTTATGGATTAATCTGAAGCCCTAATTCCCATTCCTATCAGATGCAGTGGTTGGTACTCTGTTTTATTTTCACTGAATCTTTTAAAAAGGAAAGTTAACCACTGGAGATAGTGGATATTGATTACAGATTATAGAACTTTGTCCCCCTGACCCAGTTCATGTGAGCAAGGCCAGGTCAGTTCCTTATGAAAATCCTTTTGCAGCCATCAAGGGTGGAAATAAAACCATACTGTTACATCCAGTGGTGACTGGAACAGCAATCATTTTGTATGCACTCTAGAGTACCAGAGAAAAAAATAAATTGATTATTAAGGTGTGAAATTGATTGCTTTTCCTTATTGTGGACTAAGCCTTATGCTACTATTATCCTCACTCCCAAGCTCACTCCTCTAAAAATAGAATTAGAAAGCGAAGAACTATCGGCCAATGCTTCCCTCCTTCCCTGGTATGGTTACCACCACTCGGAGTATGACCCTGAGTCTCAGATTTCAGGCATCATCTCTGGGCTCAATGTTAGGCAAATAATTCTAAGGTTAGTCACCCACTGCTTAATTTGCAAAATAAAAATAAAAATAAATACCTGGGGCCCGAGTCTGCCCCAAAGCCACACCTCCTGCCCCAGAAACCACACAACCAACCCAAGAGCTAGTCAGAACAGGGAAGTGAACCCTGTTCTCCTGATAACAACCCAACCAACGGATCACCCTGCCTCACTACCCTTGAATATAAAACAGGAGTTTTTGTAATTTAATCTGTATAATGACCATGTCAGGAAAGTCATTAATGAAAGCCAAATAAACCATCTAGGGTTTTTCTGGCTTTTGTTCCCAGCCCTGAAATGGCTAAAATTGGCCTTTTCTTAGTCTTTCACATTTTGAGGTACATACACCTTCTGGGAACATTTCCCAGGGGCTCCCCCCCCCAAAAAAAAAATATTAATTGCCAGGGCTATGACCTGGCAACCCCTCCACTCCCAAACCAAGCCATGCTATCATCTTATATTTTACCTCCCTTTGCATGAGCTGGAGGAGGAATAGAGGGCACTGTGTGGTGTAAGCCAGCCCCAGCTGCTTACAGCTGTAGTGAGATTGGACACAGGAAATGAAATGAAATTTAAACAGGCAAGGGGTGGGGAGTCACTGGCTCCTGTGGTAGTTGTTCTTCCCTACTCCTCCTTTGTGCTGTTCAGGCCCCAGCCTGGGTCATCATGTCCCACAAAGGGAGAGGGGAGGCAAGAAAAGGCCACAAGAGGCACAGAAGCCAGTGTAATTCCCTAGCAGCAGCAGAAGCAAGCTAAAGGGAGCTGGAGTGGCACATGATCACAATTTATTTATTATTATTTATTTCTTAGCATTTTTACCCCCAACCTTTCCCAAAGGCTCAGAGGTAGAAAAGAAAGGTTCCAATGATTCAGGAGAACCAGCACGTCAAGTCCTTGTGAGTCAGCTTTTGGGGCCAGGGGAAGTAGGCCGAGTGTCCTTGTCATGTGCTTGGGAGCTACACTTACCCTTACACACACATACTGCTACACTCAGTACTTGCCCCATTTATCTTGCACCTAGCTCCTGCCTCTATCTTTTGCATTAGTCCAACCTAAATAACTCTTGAAATTTACAGAAGTTTACCTAGATCAGTGAATGCAAATTTATTCAAATTAACATTTTCCGTGGTTCTTACTTGGAAGAGGTAGCAACCCTGTTCTCTGGTCTGTCTGGCACATCTCTTAATGTCATGTAGGGATGGAAGAAGAGAACCGAATTTGGAAATCTGGAAATTCGGTTCGAAAATTGAGTTCGGTTCGGAAGTTTGGTTCGGTAGACTGAACTATTCAAGTTAGGTCCAAACTCCGAACTTCTGAACACAGTTCGGAAATTCAAACCCCATTGAACTAAATGGAATATTATCTTTTAGGGATGGGTGAACAGAACCGAGTTCAGAAATTCGGTTCCGTTCAGTTGGAAAATTGAGTTCGGTTTGGAAGTTCGGTTCAGTCGACCGAACTATTCGAGTTCGGTCCGAACTCTGAACTTCTGAACACAGTTCGGAAATTCAAACCCCATTGAACTAAATGGAATATTATCTTTTAGGGATGGGTGAACAGAACCGAGTTCAGAAATTCGGTTCCGTTCAGTTGGAAAATTGAGTTCAGTTCGGAAGTTCGGTTTGGTCAACCGAACTATTCGAGTTAGGTCCAAATTCTGAACTTCCTAACAGAGTTCGGAAATTCAAACCCCATTGAACTAAATGGAATATTATCTTTTAGGGATGGGCCAACAGAACCAAGTTCAGAAATTGAGTTTGGTTCAGTTCGAAAATTGAGTTCGGTTCAGAAGTTTGGTTCAATCGACCGAACTGGTTGAGTTCTGTCCAAACTCCGAACTTCTGAACCACGTTCAGCCATCCCTAATGTCATGGAAACACTCAGTGTTAACAAACGAGATCATAGCCCGCAATAGCCCACACTAGGTGGGTGTCCACCTGCCCATTTATTTGATGTTTGCCCCCACCAGCCATGTGGCTGGCCACCACACACTGGACACACAGCCTCCACTCATGGCAGGGTCTCGGAGAATGTGGAGCTTACCATGCAGGCAAATGCAGGCTAATTTGCACCCACATGTCCTCATCCCATCAATTAGGTTGTGTGCAGCGCCTCTGCATGTACCGTCCTCCAACACCATAGAGTCGTGGGTGAGAATTCTCGAACTTCCAAGGAGTGACCACTTCCTTTCCCTCTCTCCGCTCTTACTCTCACTGGCACTGCCAGTGGGGCTACCCACAAGTGCATGCAATACATGTAGGGGATTGCCTGTTCATTAGGCTGGACACATCAAACATGTGAGTGGGGGCTGAGTTGGGGCTGCGCAGACCAAACACTGACTTCAGCAGGCTATCATATTGTTTGAAAATGCCCACCATTCACAAGCTATGTTATCTCCTGTCTTGTGTAATGTTCATCTGGGGGAAATTAGTTTACAATAGAACTATTAAGCAGCATGCAGTCCTGCGTGGATGTTCTCTGATTAACTGACATTCTGGCACTATGATCTGATTTGGAAATTTTCATCTGGTTCCCTTTTTAATAAATATTTCAATTGCAACACCGCCTGGGCTGGGGACTCAGATGCTCATCTGTTCCTGGGCTGCCAGATGTTGGTCTGCTGTTGCCCCGGGGTGTGTAGGTGGTTGGCCTGGAATGAGTCCACCTGAAGATTTTGAATGATCATTCCAAACCCTGGGGGGCCAATGTGGGCCATAGCAGGCCAATGTGTCTGCTTGGCCACACCATACCCACCTCAGGTTGGGGACCATCATGGCCGTCTTCCATGGCTGTCTGTCATGGCAAGGGATGGGGCTCTGGGGAGAGGCCCAAGGTGGGGCCGGCCGCTCGCACATTTGTTATGCTTCCCCGCCCTACCTGGAGTGATATAGGGGCAGGGGATGGCTCACCGACTGCTTGGGTCGCAGGCACATTAGTTAAGGGCCACCTGCCGACCCAGAGAGTGGCCACATGTGTAGATGTCCAGCCCTCTCCCAGTCCACCAACTATCCCACCCCCAGCTGTGATGAGGCCACATGCAACTGGCGACAGCACCCACCCCTCAAAGCCCCACAGCAGACCTTACCATGGGTAGGGATGTGCGAACAGAACTGAGTTCGGAAATTCAGTTTGGTTCGGTTCAGTTCAAAAATTGAGTTTGGTTCGGAAGTTCGGTTCGGACGACTGAAGTAGTCGAGTTCGGTCAAATTCCGAACTTCTGAACCGAGTTTGTACATTCAAAACCAGTGTTTTAAGCTGTTTTTGGCCTTCCGAACTGGTTCGGATTCGACCGAACAGTTGGGTCGAATTTGAGTTCAGTTCAGAAGTATGGTTCGGTTGACTGAACTAGTTGAGTTCGGTCCGAACTCCGAACTTCTGAACCACATTCGCACATCCCTAGCCATGGGGCGGATGGGGACCAGGCCCACAAGCTGTGGTGAGCTATTGAATATTGAACAGCCTTACCCCCACATTGGGTAAGGCTACTATGCACTGTGTCCCCAGCCTTTTTCAGAGGACACAGAGCATAATAGCTAGCTGTCCACTCCGTCCTGGGGCAACATGAATATTTGGCAGCCACTGGCCATATGATGCACTGCATCACACAATAAGGCTTCCTGATATGGTTTAACACACTGCCCAAACTGGGTTAGCATCTCGTGTGGCTGTACCGTAAGTCTTGTAATCTTACAGAAACCATACAGAGTGTTTCCCACTGCTGCTCTTGAGCTGTTACTACACTGTCATTACGAGCTGCTGTTCCTTTGGAATGGGCTGCCATTAAAATCCTATATGGCTGGGGTTGAAAACTTCCACACTTTCATTTCTAGATCTAATCCAAGTGATTTAAACTGTTCTAAACGTTTCTCTGATGTTTCAGATTATTGTGGTGAACAGTAAACATTAATGTACAACATCAAAATGTCAAAAGCACATTGCATTTTCAAGAAGGGTGGAGCATTAAAAAGCTGTACTTCTTTTAGTGGGTGGCTAAATTAGTACATACATATTAAAAATATCTAAGCAATTATTCATTAAAGGTCACATTCTTCATTAATGCCACTCAATAGTACGTTTACTGCTGACTATTGCCTTCAGTTGATGTATCATTTGGCTTACTTCAGTTCAACGTTTTTATTAATGACTTAGATGAAGGAAGAGACAGTGTACTTGTGAAATGTGCAGATAGCAAAAATTGGGAGGCACTATAGACCCTTTAATGGAGACAAGGTGGTTTGAATGGTACTATCTTTTATTAAACAGACAGGATACTGTATTGTTAGAAATGTTGAGGTTATTTGTTCCCTTCCTATATCAACATTATTTAGCTGATGTTTGTGGGGGTACTTCTGATTTCTATCAGCAAAGAGGGAAATTCAAACCCACTATATTTCAGTAAGACGATAAAGAGAGATTCTTTCTTCCATTATTTCGATGTGAATCTCTGAGTGACACCACTTTCTGGATGGGACTTATAACTCTTTATATATTCCAGTGTAGGCCCAATTTCATGACCAATCAGTGAACCAGGTTGCACCTCCAACAGTGAGGCAAAGAAGCAAGACACCCAGGATGGGCAGCAGACCCTTTTATGAACAACACAGAACAGATGTCCAGGACAGGCTAACAAGGTGCAGTGCCAGCAGGGTAAAGTTCCTAGCATGCTCTCCCAGGGGATCTTCCTCTAGCCCATATCATTAGCAGCACAAAGGTCACATACTAGCCTTGCCTGCTGGTGCACCCACCCATCCAACATCTTCATCCTCATGCTCCTGGCCACAGGACAAGTCTTAGAATTTGCAGGGTTCTAGGCAAACATAAAATGCAGAGGCCCTGGTGGGCCCTCCCCCTTGTGGGCACCAGATAGGGTATTTAGGAACCTAATGGGAGGAAGGCCAATATGGGGCCCCCAGACAGAGCAAGGGCCAGGGCAGTCGCCCCATGTCACCGTGTGGTAAAGCCAGGCCTGCCTAGCAGCAGGGAGGGGAGGCAGAAAGAGGTGTATATCACCCTTCACATGGTACCCAGCCTAGGGAAGGCACTACTTCCCTTTCCCCTCTTTTTTTGGCCCTCAGGTCAATGAGCCACTAGGTTTCCCATCCCAGCTCCAACTCAGGGTGCTTTCTCACATTAGAAAATATGCACAATTTGCCTCAGGGAAAATCTCCAGCAGGCAAATTAGGCGCAAGGTTTGTAACATGGGAATGTTAACCTGCGTGTTTTTGGCAGCAATCCTCCAGGGGATTCAGAGCTGATGCAAAGCTGGTAAATCTGACCTTGCATTCCCCACAGGATTGCTGCCAAAATGTGCAGGTTAGCATTTCCACCTTCCAAACCTTGCACCTGATTTGCCTCCCAGAGATTTTCCTGGAGGCAAATCGGCCGCATTTTGTAATGTGGGAAAGCGCCCTAAGGTCTGTTTCAAACGAGACACACTTTCACATGCCCACGCGTGTCCACTGTGTGGGCATGCGTGGGCTTATCTCATTTGCACAACCACGGATGCTGGGTGGGAGTGTGTGCATATTCCCACATACCATGCATCCCCACCCACCTCCACGCATCGCCTCCACACAGAGCAACTGGCAGAAATTGCTGGTTGCTTCATGCGGGGGCATGCATGGGGAAGTGGTCGGACGCGTGTGCATCCTCCCTCATACACACACACTACACTCGCAGTGGTGCACCCCCACACCCGCACACACCCAGCAGCGACCCATTTGAAAAGGGCCTCAATCACAATGGGACACGTTCTATTCATCCTTTAGGCCCATATTAACTGACTCAGGTGCAGGACACACTGCTAATAGGGCTGCAACATCTATTTAACTAAATGAACTACCATCTGAACTTGGATATACGCCTTGCTGAGTGCCCAATAATCAAACAACAGGATGAAGGCACTGCGAGAAAGGCAAAAAGAAGACCATGACCATCTAAATTGATATAAGAGGAGTTGGACAGGACCTCAGTGCTTTACTGTGCTATGACAAAATAGTGAGTATCTTCATTCAGATCTATTGACTGGCTGTCTCTACTGCATCATAGGAAATTCATTTATGCATTGTTAGGCTGCAGTTCTGAAACCACTTACCTGCAAGTAGTCCCAATAAAGATAGGTGTCAGATCTGTAATGAATCTTAGTTCAGATGAAACGTAAAAATCAAAAGAGAACACACTGCTGTATGTTCAACAGCGCCTGCATTCTGTGGAAAGTAAACATTAGGTACTTTCCATTATTCAATAACCGACATGGAAAATAAATCCATTTGCCTGTTCCCTAAGTACCATGCATACTTAAATTCATTAATTTTTATTCTCAGCACCTTTTCAAACATTACTCCAAATGTGTTACCCACTGATGGAGACTGACTTCTGGTGGTGGTATGACTGCAGCTATTGAAACATCTGGTTTTGTTCTTTTAGAGGAAGATTATGCATTTGTGGGAACAAGATTAAGATACCTGAGGCAAATCAAATAGTTTAAAACAATATCGTCCTTCACAGTTTTGGGACCTGTTCCAGATTTTCCTGATTTGAAGGGCAGAAGCTTTCTTGTGGCTTGTTGGGCAAAACCACAATGAGGAAAAATTGAATTCTGAAAATTAGGTAGGGTCAGGGGTCAATTTGCCTATGGTCAAAATATCGGTGATTGCTTACATCGAAGGCTGTTTCACTGGACTATCCAATTGAAGGTGCTAGTATAAACAGTGGTTCTCATACTGTGGATGTCTTCAGAATAAAATATTCTGAAATATGGATAGAATTTTTTTATGATGTATTTATATTTATCATTGTGTTTTATTGTATTTTTTATGACTTGTTAGCCGCCCCATGCTGCATTGGCAGGAGGGGCAGGGTATAAATTTAGTGAAATAAATAAATAAATAAATAGTTTTTAGACAAGTGGCCAATGAAGTAGATTGAAATCTTTCTTGAGTGGCATTTAGATGCACCTCTCCACACTGGAAGTTGCCTGCCTGCCATTGGAAACAGCGATGCCAGACAGCTCGCACATTCTTTTTAAAACTGGATTTGTCAAACCTCCGGTTTTAAAACTGGATTTGGATCCTCGGGACAATGAGCCACTAGGTTCCCCATTCCAGCTCCAACTCAGGGCGCTTTCCCACGTTACAAAATGCACACAATTTGCCTCCAGGAAAATCTCCAGCAGGCAAATTAGGCGCAGGGTTTGTAACATGGGAATGTTAACCCAAATCTGGTTTTAAAAAGAATGCGGAAGTTGCCTGTTTCCAGTGGTGACTGGGCAACTTCCAGGGTGCGGTGGTGCATCTAAATGCTACCCACGCGAGCTTTCTAAAAGTTCATTTTTAATTCTGCTAGCTTCGTCACTTGTGTAAAAATGTCCTAAGAGTGAAGGATTTGTGGATTTAAAAGGGAGAAAATACAAAGTTGCAGGAGGAAGATGAAGGCCTCACATTACTCTTTCCTAGCGTATTCTGGTGGACTCAAGGAGAAATGTTAATAATAGTTTTAAGAGGGCAGTGTCTAGCTCTGAATTAAGGGCCTTCTTAGTGTAGTCAGCACTGTGTCAGTGTCCTTATCTGAAGGTTCTGAGTTTAAGCCTCAAGGTAGTAGCTTGCTGCCTCAAGGCAGGGGTTTCGAGGGACTAGATGACCCATGAGGTACCTTCCAACTCTACAGTTATAGGATTCCATTTTCTAATTCCTTGCATTTGTATGTGGTCCTTAAGGATAGAGAGAAAATGACAAATAATCTTCTTTCAGTAGCCTCTGTTGGTTCACGCATATGGGAGCTAAGTGCAGTCAAATAAAGCTGTCCCAGGCAGAAGCCTTCTCCTTTATTTGGGATATCTATTACTGTTAGAAATTCAAGGTCACTTCATTTCTGTTCATGAGGGTGTGTTTTGTGACAATGTCAACTCACCAGAACACAATGATTAAGAGGTCAACCTGTGATGGAGGTTTGTAAAGATCATCATCAACTTCTGCTCATCTTTTTTAAAGAACCCACACCACCCTTAGACTTCAGCTTGATGTGTTACACATCATGCCTTCTCCCTTCCTCAAATCACTGACAGTGTTTCTTGTATTACTTTTCTGCCTAAAAGAGTTGAGGGGTCTCAACTCATGGATAGTACATCTAAGACATTGGTTCTCATCCTTTTTCCAGTCATAAGCACTGAAATGATATAAATGACTATTTGGCAGCACTGAATAATTTGTATGAATATTTGTATAAATATGCATAGATTAAGTCTCCCCTCTTTAATTCAATGGAATTAGGGATAATTAATCAATTAATCCCAGCTCACATTGACTTTAATGGATGAAGGACTGTTTCAAAGTGCTCCCGAGTACTACTGACAGCTGACTTGCGAAGCACTTTCATGCATTGCCCAAGCAATCTGTTGCTCCCGAGCAACAGGTTGAGGATCCCTGATCTAAGACCATTTCCCACAGGCATTAAGTAGTTCATAGGAGGCTTCACCCTAAATTATTTTCCACTATGGAGCAATGATGATGATAATGCAATCTCCATTTGGAATTTGTGCGTTTTCTGATGTTACAAAATGCACACAATTTGCCTCCGCAGGAAACTCTGAGAGGCAAATGCTGCGCATCTTTTGTCACATGGGAAAACAAAGCCATATGGCTTCAGCGCTAATCATGTGGAGGATGCAGGACTCGATTTTCCAGCTGTGTATCCTCTGCATGTTTGGTGCCAAAGCTGTGTTTTCCCATTTGACAAAAGCTGCATAGCATTTGCCTCCCGGAGTTTTTCATGGAGGCGAATGGTGTGTGTTTTTTAATGTCAGAAATGGCCCAAAAGGAATTGGATTATGTATATAAACATGTTATTCACTAGCAGGTAGAATACTCCCTTAAGGGTCAGTCCATTAGAATTAGAGTTTTCTTGTTTTGACATTTTTATACTTTATGGAAATTTGTAAGGAAGAAATCTGGTCCCCATTATATACTTGCACCAAGTACCATATGATAGGATTTCCAAACAGCTGGAACTTCAAATGGAAGAGAAGAGGACCATCTCATAGAAATTCAGCTACAGGTAAGTAACATTTATTTCTTCTTCGAGTTACCTCTTTAAATTTGCACAAACCATCCACACCCTCCTCTATCTCAGACTGTTTTCAGATGAATGCTGTAATGCTGGCATTATTTGTAAAACCAGCAGTGTAGTCACATGGTTTTAATCAGGATTCAGTGTTCAGAGGATCACAGCCATGCTGATATTAATCGTTAATCTGGTATGGCAGTCTGAATGCCTATGCCTGTATAGGGATCACAAGGAGGACTACATCAATCCCATGATGCACTGCAGCTAAATTTCAGTGTCTTGGAGAACTCTGACTGCGAGTAGAATACCTTTACTAGAGCATTGGTCTTGTCATTAATTGTCCAAGGGAGGGTTTGTGTGGCTGCCTGGCCCAGGAGGGGGACCTGCCAGAGGAGGGTTGAGCTGCCTATTTCACCTGCACCCCTCCCCCTACAGGTATTTCCAGCAGGGCGGGGCCCAGGGGGCGACGGCGACTCCGCCCGACAAAGGGCGACACCCAAAGGGTGTTGGCCGTTGGTCGGGCCGTTGGTCGGCCGGAATCGCCATCGCCAGATACCCTGCCCCAGGAACAAAGGAAAAGTGCAGTGAGCCTGTGGCGGTGCCGTGTCAGGAGAGGGGGCTCTGAGAGCTGTGTTCCTTCTACTCAAACTTACCTGCGGGGAGTCTGTTTCCCCTCCCAGCCCTCCTATTTGTGACCTAGATCCCCTGGCCAATCGGTGTTATAGGTGGGGCCAGGGTTTGAGGGGCTCCCTGAACGACGCAGAGGACAGAGGGAATCCCGGCTGAAGCTGCGGCGGTGTCCGTGGTGATTGTCACCAGACGTGAGGAGGCGTGGTCAGCCAGCCTGAAGCCTATATAACCTACTGTTGCACTCACGCCTAAGGGCTGCGCGCGCAGGGCCGTGCCTTGTGCGCGTGGCCGTGGGTGCGGGCTGGGCACAGGGTGGCTTTCTGTTGCTTGCAGTCTACCGGTTTGGTCTTTTGTCCTTGGGGTGTACGGGAGGGCACGAAGGTTTTGTTTGTTAGTGATTATGGCCAAGAAGAAAGGCAAGCAAGGGAAGGTCTCCAGGGCAAAGGGCCGTCAGCTTAAACTGCATGAATTCCTGCCGAGTGTGTAGGGGGATAACCTTCTTGAGGAAGGTGAGGAAACTTCTTTTGTTTCTGTTATTAATGAGGAGATGAATTGTATGCCTGCCCAATCCTCCTCTATATCCTCTTTCCATTTGAACCAGAAACAAGAGGGCTGTGCTCCTGTAAATATTCATAGTATGGAGACGAGGGCCATGTTTGTGGCCCGGCAACTGAGACCGGAACAACGGTTATGTGATGGACCTATGGATTCTGTGTTGGTGGGTGGAAATTCTTTGAAGGCTCAGACTGACACCTGCTCTAAAGATATGGACAGTGCAGTTGCTGCACATGGGGATGAGGTTTTGTCTTGTCAAATTTCAGCCCCCCAATTCACGTCTTTGGAGGCCCTCACTGAGGAACCCCTTAGGAACAGGTCGCCCTTGGAACCAACTTTTGGGCCAGCTTATTATGATGTTTTGGGGAATCAGTGTTGCCTTATTGCTGACTTTATTAAGACACTATATGCCCGTTTAGATGAGATTGATTCTCAATTGCAGGCCCAGAAGACTTCTCTGGAGGCTATCTCTGTTTCCATACTAACGTTCAGGGATAATCTCGGGGGAATGGTTAAACCGGGCCCAATTGGGTCCCGTTCTATAGCTACTCAAACTTTGGGCGATACGATGGCTGGAGCAGTGGGTGGGATGGTTTGCCCTTTGAAGCCCGCTGATCTTAGCATCAACGCTTTTGCTTTTGCTTTTAGGATCATCCCTTTACCTACGGGTTTTCTTCCCCCATGGTATTCTAAGTCACAAGTGCGCTCGCATATTATGAGTATTTTGGGGCATTATGTACCTTTTAATTATTTTGTTAAGCTCTGTCCCCTACCAGCTCCTGGGGGCACCTATCGGTTGGTTGTCCATTTTCGTACATCAGCAATTGTGGAGAGCTTGCTTTCATACATTGATTTATTTGCCTCTTGGGGAGTATATATCAGCAGGGTATTTGTTAATACTCAGATTTCTCCCCTATTATTGGATTCTGTATGCCATGTTTTGCCAGGGAGGAGTTGTTCACGGTCTTCTTTATCAGGGGTGGAGATTTCTAATTCTGAAAGGCCTGTAAAAAGAACCCTTAGCAAACCTTCCAGTGTTTCTATTGCCTCTTCTTCTCTGTGTTTGGCCCCCCAGGAGGCCACTTTTTCACCCATTCAACCTGTGGTTGTTGACGATCTTAATCCACCTAGTCTTCTGCTTGAACCATTGGCAGTGGCTGTGCCATGTTGTGGTGTGGAAAGTCATCTGGGAGCTCCAGATGTTTCCCCCACAATTTCAGCGGATTATTTGGAGCCCAGCCTTGGAGCGGAAATGATACCTATTCAAGGTCTCCTATCGGGGGGTGGGGGCTCTAGTCAGGCACTTTTAGCAGATGACTGACTCCCTGCCCTAGCGGTGGGTGAGGTATCTTTATGCTCCTGGAATATAGCGGGGTGGACAAGACATTTAGACGACCCGGACATTATCCCCATGCTTAGGAAATATCGGGTGATTTCGGTACAGGAAACTCGGGCGGGGACTCCCCTAGATTTGGAGGGCTACAGGGCTTTTCATCTTCCCGCAGTTGCTTACAAGGGTAGAGGTCGCCTTTGCGGGGGCCTGGGTTGTTTGGTAGAATTGGAGTTTTTTGATTCAGAGTTAGTTGAGCTCTCTGTTCCATCATTAGCCTTGGGCTTCTTAGCCAGGCTTGGGGCCCTTATTTGGATCTTTATTACAGTTTATGTACCACCGGCAAATGCACGATCATATAGGGACGGTGCCTGGTCTGATTTGGATACATTTCTGACAGAACTGGGTAATCAATATCCTGAGGCGCTTATTATTATTGCTGGGGATTTTAACGCCCGATTAGGCTCTTCACAGGAGGCCTTGGAGCAGTATTGTGAGGTCCCTTCTAATATCCCGATGGGCATACTGAATTCTAGGATCTCTAAAGATGTTCAGATAAATGCCTCTGGTATACAATTGGCCAAAATGGCCTTGAGGCATAATTTATATATCTTGAATGGTTCGGGTTTTAGTGACATGGAGGGGGAATACACTTACGTGGGGCCGGGTGGCTCCAGCGTACCCGACTATATTATGGTTTCTGGCTCCGTGTTACCATACATTTCAAGTTTTGAGGTGGGAGTGAGGCTAGTGGGAGATCACTTGCCCCTCCTTCTCTCATTTGAAATAGGTATGCCATCTTGCCAAAAACAGGATATACCATCTATTTTATCCACATCTGAGACTCATAAAACAGCTAAATGGGGTGATGCTTTGGCATTCTCTTTAGCTAACTTGGTGACTGAGCCCCACTGTTTACAGCTGCGGGAACATTTGCTCAACTCCCCTAGTGGGGATGAGGTGATTACCTTATTTAGTCAGGTTAGCCTCATTTGTTGTACCCATATCGGGGAGTTCAGTAAATGTTTTGGTGGTTCTCAACCTTACAGGGGTAAGCCCTGGTATGATAGGGAATGTAGGTTGGCAAGGGCTGACCTTAAAAATAAATACTGGGGCTATAGGAAGATGCATCTGCCTGCTCCCCCGTCCGAGTTTTTTACTCTTAGGAAGAGGTATAGGGAGTTAGTCTGTAAGAAGAGGCAGGAGTTCTATCAGGCCAGATGGGATAGACTGCAGGTGGCTATAGATCAGCATGACTCACGACAGTTTTGGCAAATAATTAATGGTTCTATAGGGTGGGAGGTTTGGAGTCCTCTCTTCCCTATTGCTCCGCAAGCATGGGTAGATCATTTCCAACAGTTATACGGTGCTGGCAGACTGGTGACCCCGATTGAAGATCTTTTGGGGCCTGATGCCCCTTTAGGTTGGCCCCCTGTAACTATGATCGAGATTGATTTTCTGCTGGATTCCTGTAAAAATCATAAGGCCCCTGGCATTGATTTAATACATGTTGATTTCATTAAGGCCCATAGAGACTGGTGGTTACCAGTGCTGTCTATACTTTTTACGGCCATTAATGATACTGGGATCATGCCTGAGGGGTGGGGGCGAGCAGTAGTTGTGCCTATATTTAAAAAGGGCTCTAGGCAGCTCCCCTCTAACTATAGGCCTATTAGCCTTCTGAGCAGTATTAGTAAAATTTATGCTAAATTTTTGCTACAGAGACTACAGACTTGGTCGGGTCAGATAAAGGCTGTGGGTCCAGAGCAGGCCGGGTTCCAGGAGGGTAGGTCTACCACTGAGTTATGTTATGTTCTATATCATCTGATTAGTAAATACACCATGAAGCGTAGATCTTTGTATGCTGCTTTTTTTGATCTAAGGGCAGCATTTGACTCAGTGGATAGACCTACCCTCTGGCAGAAACTTCGCGAGCTCTCCATTGATCGGAGGTTGCTCGCTTTAATCCAGACCTTGTACGCCAACTCCTCCTTGGTGGTGAAAATGGATTCTCAGGGGCAGGTGACACCACCTATAGATACTTCTAGGGGAGTGCGGCAGGGCTGTGTCCTTGCCCCGACCCTATTTAACATCTATATTAATGACCTTATTGCTATTGTCTCGGAGCCTCGTTTTTTTCCTCCCAAGGTTGCCTCCAGAGTAATCGGGTGTCTTCTTTATGCCGATGATGTGGCTGTGTTGTCACAGACACGAATTGGCCTTTGTAGGCAAATGGCTAGCTTTGCGGAGTTTTGTAGAGCGAATAGCCTGTCAATCAACTTTGATAAATCGAAGGTTGTAGTGTTCTCGACGAGAAGGAAGAAGTATAAGTGGGCAGTTGAAGGTCATTTTGTCCAACAAGTTGATAGCTTTAGATATCTGGGCCTTCTTTTTCATCAATCGGGCAGATGGAGAGACCATGTGCAGAGGGCAGTTGCAGTAGGGCAAGCTACAGCTCAGTCTCTGCTTAGGTTGTTCATTAAGTTAGGGAGGACAGCTATTCAGCCAGCCATTAAGGCTTTTAACACCAAGGTCAGAGCGCAGTGCCTTTACGGGGCTGAAATCTGGGGCCCGTTTGCTTCCCAGAAACTTAATTCTATACAGGCTCGTTTCCTTCAAGGTCTCATCGCCTGTCCTAAGGGCACGCCGTTCGTTACCCTAAGACTGGAGTTTGGGCAAGCCAGTTGGTGGCAGTTTGCTGTCTCCATGGCTTTAAAGTTCTGGTGTAAACTGAATTATTCCAGTCAATCGGAGCTTCTGCTCAGTGTCAGGGAGGACGGTTTTTGTAATCCCTGGCAAAAATGGATGAGTGATCATCTTTTGAAGATGGGCTTTTCTGATGTATACTTAAAGTCTAAGGCAAGTCCGGCTGTTGGGAGGGAGATTCTGCAGAGAGCAGCTGATATAGATAGGCAAATAGAGGTGGCTGGGTCCTATGCCTCTCCCCATATGGCTTTATATGCATTATGGATTCCGGAAGGGGGCTTGATGGCCAAGTATTTATATTCCTGTATTTCCATCAGATGTAAGCAGTTGATATTTAAGGCGCGTGTTAACGCATTTCCTTCTCGAGTATTTGAAGGCCGTATGGAGGGGACCCCTTTTGAGGATCGATTGTGTCCTTTTGACCACTTGGCAGTTGAGACAGTATCGCATATTGTTCTCAACTGTCATTTGTATGACAGGTGGAGGGAGAAATTTCTGGCCCCAATACTGAGGAGTCTGTCAGGTCTGACGGATCTGGCGGTCCTCGGCTGGTTATTGAACAGCACTGACCGGCAGGTTAGTCAAAATCTGGGCTACTTTTTAGTTAAGGCTGTACAGGCCCGGAAGGATTTTCTTGAATTTAAGTCTTCTATGGTGGGGTTTTCCCCACTGTCGGATATTACAGATGATTAGCATAATTTTGGTTTCTCTTGTGCTCTTTAGGGCTGGGGGGGACAGTTTTATTGTCCGACTTATATGGTATACTATGTGGTGCCACATACTGGAGATGTATTTTATGTGTGTTGTTTAAGTTTTTATTATTATCTTTTTTGGTTTTTGTATTATGTGTTCTTTTATATTGGGATTTTCCCAGTAAGCTATTTTGCTTGTGTTGTTTAAGTTTTATTATTATTGTCTTTGGGTTTTGTATTATGTGTTTTTTATATTGGGATTTTCCCAGCAATGACCTATGTCACGCTAAAATAAATATTATTATTATTATTATTAATTGTCCAGGATGTACATTTCCAGAGGGGAGTCTGAATTTGTGTAGAGAGCTGAGACAGAAGGGCAGTTGTAAAGGGAACTGGATTCTACTACATAGACAGCACTGTTCAGTTCCAGAGACTTCCTCTGCTCTGATTCTGGGGAGTCCAGTGGATTGGTGAGGATGCCAGTGCCCTTGGAGATAGTGAACGTGTCGTCTGCCCCCTCCATTTTCAGCTGCCCCTTTCCCTGCCCCCAGGCAATCTGAGGGGACCCTAAAGAGAGGGCAGCATCCCCTGGTACTGGGTGCCTCTCCTAGTTGTTGTGTGGGCAATAGTGAGCCCCTCTCCTCACAACTTCCTTGCTGTGCCTATGTCACTTGCTGTCATGGATCCCTAGAGTGGATGAATTCCCTCTGTTGCAAGGTTGGAGTGGATTAGGAGGCAGCATCTTATCACAGCCTTCTCTAAATTCTACTCTTGAGTCGTGACATTTTGGCACCCGAGACTGCAGAATACCATAGAAACATAGCACAGGGGACGTAAACTCTGTCTGCAAATCTCTATGGTCTAGGGGGTTAATACCAGTTTAATTGTTCAAACGATCATTAATTCAAAATTATTTGAAACTGATATAGGTAAGTTGAACAATACCAGTATTAAAACAGGAATCAAACTGGAAGTAGGCACTATGTAAGTCGAAATGGCTGTTCAGGTTATCACATACAATCTGGATTTAAGGGTATAATACCAGTATTATGATCATCTGAAAACAGCCTCAGTGTCTTGGAGTTCATAAGATTCTGAGGTGGATGGGTGCTCCACACTAGGGCTGAAGCGGCAGCAGCTTTTACCACACCGCGATTCCATTCTGCCATTTTGGAATTACCCGTGTCACATCGCGGCTTTTCTGCCGACATTCCACTAATTCCGCCGGCATTCTGTAAATTCAGATACTATTGGAAAAATTGCAGAATTGTCGGAAACTGTCAGAAACCCACTGTTCCACTATTTTGTGGCGCTAGCGGATTAGCGGAAGTAGCGAAAATGGCATGTTTCCGCTATTTGTGAAGCCTGTGGAAGTAGCGGAATGAAATTAGCGGAACTGCAGAAGTAGCAGAATGAAACTAGATGAATGAAAGCCTCTGCCACACCGTACCACTAATTGCGGAAACGCTGTTTCCGGCGCAAATAGCTACCACTGCGACTTTCTGCTACAGCCTTACTCCACACCTTTCCAAACCCGCCCTCTGAGCATGTGTGGAATTGTTAGCAGAAAGAAAGGGCAGCAGCATCCCAATGGAGACTACTTTCTAGAGTATTCTGAGGTTTTACAGCAGACTGGACTTAACTCTCATATGTATGAATACACAGAAGCTTTTTCCAAGAACTCTAGTTACAGTGCCTTTCATTTTTAAATATTTACTGCCAGTGCTGCCTATGCTATGTGAAAATAAAGAAAAAGTCCCAAAGTAGTTTGATGTTCATACTGCTAGTTCAGCAGAAGGTTTCTGGATTTTTCTTGAACCACAAACTGTTGGCTTGTTTATGTTTATTCTTGACTTTTAATAGTATTTCTTTGGGACATTATTTGAACTTTGATTTTCTATACAGACAAATCTCTGTGGAACTGTGTGACTTTGCTGCACAGGGATTCGTGTATATTTCTTTCTCCTCCTTGAATTTCAGGTTCAAAGGAGCTCAAATTTTTAGGGATGTGCGAACGCGGTTCAGAAGTTCAGAGTTCGAACTGAACCTGGTCCGTTCAGATGACCGAACCCGAACCCGAAACAAACCCGATACCAAACTCTGAAACGACCGAACAGTTCGGTCGGTTTGGATTGCATTTGGATGGTTCGGGCGGGAGAAACGTCACCAGTGATTGACCAGTTGACCACTGCCTGACCCGGGGGAGGGGTCAGCTGAGGAGCAGACTTCAAGGCAACAGGGGTGGAGAGGCTTGGAGTAGCAGCCAGCCTGCCCAATCACCATCCCTTTTCTCCTCAGACCACTGGCTTGGCAGGCTGCGATTGGCCACAAGCTAGGCTGCATGGAGCCAATGGGACTGGCAGTGAGGCGGGCACAGCAAGTAACAAAACTCATTGCCCTCCCCCCTTCCCAGCACCTTCTGAGCTAGTCACTGTTCCTGACAGCAGGCGTTTTCAGAAGGCTACCTCTTCCAGCAGCTTGTTCTCCTCAATCCATTGCCATCCTCCTCCTATTTCACCCATCCAACCCATTTACCTCCATATTATCATTTATTTTGATTATATTAGATAGATTTAGGTGTTATTTTTATTTTTTACCCCTCCCTGTGTTCCTCCTCCCCCCCTCCATTGAATCCTTTCCCTCTCCCTCTATATATTCCATCCCTGATTCCCTTCCCCTCTTTTTGGATTTATTTAGAGTAGGATTATTAGATTGATTTAGGTTTCATTTCAGTGTTGTTCTCCTCCCTGTGTTCTTTGTGTAGATAGATAGGAGTTAGCTTAGTATAGAGATAGATAGAGATAGTGTTAGTTCAGTTTTGATAGAGTGTATTTGTAGGACTAGGCCTTTAGATATAATATTTAGTTACATAGATTTTAGAATAGTTAGTTAGAGTTAGTGTAGCTATATTAGAGAAAAAATTGAATATATATATATATATATATACAGACAAATCTCTGTGGAACTGTGTGGCTTTGCTGCACAGGGATTTGTGTATATTTCTTTCTCCTTGAATTTCAGGTTCAAAGGAGCTCAAATTTTTAGGGATGTGTGAATACAGTTCGGAAGTTCAGAGTTCGAACAGAACCTGATCCATTCAGATAACCGAACCTGAACCGAACCCAATACCAAACTCTGAAACGACCAAACAGCACTCATGCCACCACACTCTGCTGCTAAGCAGGAAGGCAGGGAAGTGGATGCCAGCAGGTTCCCGACTGCAGCACCCAGTCGTCTGCCTCCTTCAGCGGGCAAGCATCCTGCACCAACTGCTTATTATATATATAAACTTTGTGTGCTGCTGTGCATTCTTTGACTTGGAAGACATGGAGAAGGGAAGGAGAGGCCGGTCTGCTGCCCATAAGACAGGCAATGTGGCACGTGGGAGAGGTGGTAGGGGTAGGGGTCATGCCAGCAGAGTGGCAGCACGCAGCAGCCCAAGCACATCACCATTCCCCAAACTCTGCAGGCCTACTTTAGGGCAGCAACAGGCCTCAGCAGCTCAGCATCACCTCCTGGCAGTGCCCTCCACTGCCATGCAGGGCACTGGAAGGCCTGCAGGACATGAGGCTGCGTCTGTCTCTGCTGCTGCTGGAGCAGGTGCTGCTGCTTCCGATGTTCCTCCAGGGCCACCATTGTTGAGGCGATCCCGAGAAGTCCAGAGCTGGTGGCTCCCACCTGGCTGCTAGAAGCAGGGCCCGATCCCCGGGCAATGGCAGTAGGGAGAGGAGTAGCAGCAGCAGCAGCAGCAGCAGCAGCAGCAGCAGCAGCTATAGAGGGGGGCACAGGGAGAGTGCCAACAGCATGGTGGGCAGTCAAGCTCAGGGTCCCAGTACTCTACTACTCCACTTCACGGGACATCACAGTAATTGAGAACAGTGAGGCAGAACTTGACACTAGTGCTGCAGAGGAGATGTCTGGATCTGAGGCGATGGCTGTCCCTCATCCCAGAGCTGTGCCATCATTGTCACCAAGTTCTGCCCCTCCCAGCAGCGCTGGCAGCAGTGCATCACCTGGGGCGGGCCAGAAGGCAGGAAGGGGGGGGACAATCCTGCCTGGGAACATTTTAAGCTGGTGCGGGCAGATGATCCCAGAGAAGTGCAGTGCACTTTGTGCAATAAGCTGGTGAAGCGTGGGCAGGTCCTCGCCAACCTTGGGACAACTGCCATGGTGAGACACCTGAAATAAAGCCACAGCGCTCTGCTGCTAAGCGGGAAGGCAGAGGAAGTGGATGCCAGCAGGTTCCCGACTGCAGCGCCCAGTCATTCGCCTCCTTCAGCGGGCAAGGCATCCTGCACCAACTGCTGCCACTAGCAGCAGGAGGACCCGTATTCCTTCTAGGGAGGCAGAACAGCAACAGGAGCCTCACCAGCAGCATCAGCCCACCATGGAGGAGCTCGGGTGGGGACAGCTGCCAAGACCATTGGAAGCTGAAGGGTGGTGTGGCTATCAAGAGAAAGCCAGGCACCTGTTAGGAGAAATGATTGCGCTGGATGGGCAGCCCTTCTCCATCGTAGAGGACACGGGCTTCAAGCGGCTGGTTGGATTCCTGGCGCCCAGTTTAAGCTGCCGTCCCGCACCACCCTGAGTCAGACTGTGGTGCCTGACCTGTACAGGGCTTTGAAGGAGTGGGTGAGGAAGCAGCTGGCAGGGGATGGGGGGCTACTGTCCACTTCACCACTGACCTGTGGTCCTCCAGGAACGTTCAGCACACCTACCTGGCGGTAATGGCACACTGGTGACAGGGCCCGGCGGAGGCAGCTTTGGAGAGTGGCAGGAGAGGTCCCGAAGCAGGGTACAGATGGGCCCTGCTTCAGGCACAAGTAATGGACATCCCCCACACCTCAAGGAATATTGAGGCAGCCCTGGACGTGATGGTGAGGGAGTGGGTCACACCAGGCATGGCCTTCACCAAGGGGTGTGTGGTCACAGACAACGCAGCCAGTATACTCAAGGCAGTCCATGACAGGGGCTTCACCAGAATTCCTTGCACTGCACACACCCTCCTGTGGTCAGGGATGCTCTGGGTTTGGGGGATAAGGGGATTGGGGAAGGCACCCATAGCTCCCTGATTGAGTGGGGGAAGAAGCTGGTGGGGTTGTTCAACCAGAGCATGAAGGGCAGTGAGCTCCTCCAGGAGAAGCAGGCTGAGCAAGGCTCCCCAGGGCACCAGTTGGTCCAGGATGTGGCCACCAGGTGGAATTCCACCTTCCTGATGCTCGAGCGGATTCTTGAGCAGAAAGCTGCCTTGCATCAGGTTCAACTGGTGACGGACAGTGAAGCACCAGAAGGGTTTAATGGGGCGGAATGGGAGATCCTGGCTCACATGGTCTTCGTCCTGAGACTGTTCCTGGCTGTGACAGAGACTGTGAACAGCTCCACTGCCACCCTCAGCCAGGTGACCCCTCTGGTCTGGAGTCTCCAGAGGAGGCTGGACAAGTTTCTCGGGGGGCAGGATTGTGTCCCTCAGGGCAGGAAGCTGGCCGATGAGGCACTTGCCCTGATGCGGAAGCTGAAGTCAGGGCTGGGGGTGCGTTTTGACGTGCTCCTGCAGTGGGAGCAATATGTCATGGCAACAATGCTGGACCCCAGGGTCAAGGGCATCTTGGCACACCAGACACAGCACTTTATGGCCACTGGAAGGGGGGGCTGGTGGCTAGGGTCCAGAAGTCAGAGCGGGCTATGCAACAGGACACCCCTGGGGATGGTGGAAGTGGGAGCAGCCACCCCTCTCAGCCAGGCGGGTCTATTCCTGCCCTCAGTCCTAACGGTAGCAGTGCCAGCAGCAGCAGCAACCCTATTGGCAGCAGAAGCAGCTCGGCCTATGTGCAGGCCACTCTGCGGAGCATGGCACCATGCACAATAGGGCAGGCAGCATGGCTGAGGGCAGTGGTGGAGGTGGTGCCCAGGCAGAGCTACAAGAGGGAGTATGACGACGCCTCAGCAGCCGTGGAGAAGTACCTGGAAGAGGAGACCTGTATCAATCCCAGAAGCGATCCCTTGGCCTACTGGGCCGGCAAGGCCAACGTGTGGCCAGCCCTGTTGAAAGTGGTCAAAGGTATCCTGTCCTCCCCACCAACCAGCGTCCCCAGTGAGCAGGTGTCCTCCATGGTGGGGGACATTTGCTCCCTGCCACGCCTGAGACTGGGGACCAAGGTGGTGGAGCAGTTGCTCTTCTTGAAGGTGAACCTTCCGCTGCTGGGATTCCCTGAACTGCCCCTGAACAAGGATTGATGGTGCAGTGGCACATGCCATCCCATGCCAGGGCCAGTCTTGGGAAGGGGCTCCTTCTCAATCTGGGCTAGGGCTACTGCTGCTGTGCTGCTGTGCTGCTGAGATGCTGTCCCTCCCTCCCAATGTCTGACACCCGCCCTGCATGTCTCTCTTGCTCCCTCTCACTCATACTAGACGGCTTCAGCCGTTTTATCTGACTGACCTCATGACGCAGGGTGGCATTGGGTAACAAACTGTAAGCCTGTCAGCCGGCTCTAGCTAGATGATCTCGGCCCACCTAAGTATGTGACTGGCTTGCTCTCTCACATGCATGCACTGCACAGTCTTCACCACCTATCTGAGTGCCCTGCCAAGGTCCCAGCCTACCTTCCCTACTGCCTCTCATTCCAAGGTGCCTGTCTGCCCACCCAGGTTGCCGCCAAGCTCTACGCCTGCTCCAACCCGCCTGCCCGCCTCTCATTCCACTCTGCCTGTCTGCCTCCCCAGGTTGCTGCCTAGCTCAAAGTCTGCCTCAGCCCACCTTCCTGCCTCTCATGCCAAGGTGCCTGTCTGCCCACCCTGTCAACCCTGGGTGATATGCCCCACTTGACTAGTAATCCCGCTGCTACTGTTTGCTGGTCCATGGGTGCTCTGCTCTGGCAAATCCAAATGTTCCCACGCAATCCTGCTGGAGCTGCCATCTGCTGCTATATAGGATCTCTTCCCTGGCAAATCTTACCATCCTGGCTCAGCTCCATGGGTGCAGTGCACAGGCAAATCCTGCCAATGCTGTCTCTGCTGTTCCCCAGATTCTGTACCTGGGCAATCCAATGTCCGGTCCTGCTGCCAATGCTGCCTCTGGGCAATCCAATGTTGTCTAATGCTGCTGCCAATTCTGCCTCTGCTGTGCCACTGCATCTAGCCCTAGGACTCACCCTCGGGTTTATGGGGACATCATTCGGCTCAAAAAGAGTCGTCATTCAGCAGCGTCAAGAAACAGCCACTCCAGCCCCGGGACCCACCATCAGAGGTCTGGGGCCTACATTAGCAGCAGGGAGGGCTGTGCCACTGCATCCAGAAGCTGCCACTGTATCCCTAGGATCCACCCTCGGGGTTATGGGGACATCATTCCATGGCATCATGAAACAGCCACTCCAGCCCTGGGACCCGCCATCAGGGGTCTGGGGTCTATGTTACCGGCAGGGAGGGCTGTGCCACTGAATCCAGAAACTACCACTGTATCCCTAGGACCCACCCTCGGGGTTATGGGGATGTCATTCCACAGCATCAAGAAACAGCCACTCCAGCCCCGGGACCCGCTGTCAGGGGTCTGGGGCCTACGTTACTGGCAGGGAGGGCTGTGTCCAATATCTAGAAGCTGCTACTCTAGTCCCAGGCAAGGACCCACCATCAGGGTTCTTGTGCCCTGTCATTCCACTCACGGGGCGCTGCCATTCCACCTTTTCTTTACGCAACCTGCTGTTCATGGCAAAAGAGAGAGAGAGACAGTGAGAGAGAGAGAAATAAGAGAGAGAGAGAGAGAAAGTCTCCCCACTGCTCGAAGGAAAGACAGACATGNAGAGAGAGACAGAGAGAGAGAGAGAGAGAGAGAGAGAGAGAGGCTCCCCACTAGAATGAGAGAGATCGGGTAGAGGGGGAGAGGTAGGTGTATCCATCCAATGCAAGCTGCCACCTGCCAGAACCAAGAAGAACTCCCATCTGTGCTCATGCGCCTGATGCCCAGTGCCCACATCCAGCAGCAAACCTACCAGAATGAGATGGAATATAACACAACGTATTATATGTGCCTGCCTTCCTGTGTGCGTTACTGTACCTGCTACCACCTATCGCATGATTAAATGAAGTGTGCCCAACCATGCACTAATTCTAGGGACATCATTCATCTCCCATAGGCTTTAGGCTGTCATTCCACTGTACCTGAATCAGTCATGCCCGCCCGTCCCAGGAACCATCAACAAGATTCTGGCACCATCATTCCAGTCACTGGGGGCTGCATTCCATTCCACTGTATCCAGAAGCCCAGTGCCCGCATGCCAGCCTGCCCCAACCCAGCCTACTCCTCCACAACTACCCGCATATGTCCGCTGAAAATGCTGAAAAAAAGCCCCTCTGACCACCAGCTCCCCCCGCCTGCTTCCCACTGCCAATGAACCTGTCTCTCTTTCTCTCTGGCACACCCACACAGACACAAGCCCTGCCCCTCCTGGGGGGACTGTCTGTCTGCAAGTTGAGATCCTGCTGCTGCCTGGCACATCTTTGGATTAATACCTTAACTACACTACTTGTGGTGCCAGGTGCTGCTGGTAGGGATCACCAAGCTGTATGAGATTCTGCTACCTGCCAGCCAGAACTTCAACACAGAGGGATAAAAGATTGGACTGTCAAACAAAGCTCATAACAATAACAACAAATATAACTTTTATTAACAAAACAACAAGACGCAATACACCGCATATGGTTGGAGGCATTAATTGCAAGTTAGCATTTTTGGTCTCCCTTGAGTAAGGTTTCTTATCTGTTAAATATGAAAGATTTTTTCCATTCCATTCCATTTTAATTTATACTCTGCACTCTCCCGCCAGGCGGCTCGAGGCGGCTTACAACATACAATAATACAAAAATAAGGTCCACAAAGACCAATACAATCCACAATACATAAACAACCCCTCACAATTTAAATATATTCTTTTAAATTCATTTTATACATAATATATAATACCTGCCATCATTTACCTCCCCCCCCCCTCACAAATCCTCCTGCTCTCACCAGGAGGAGGGGGTCCCTTCATACACTACATAATACAAACAGTACATCATAAATTCTTAATAAAAACAAAACAAGCCCCTTACAAAGATGAATCAGTCATGATACAGTTGCTTTGTTTGCCTTACTGGCAACAAAGATACATAACGAAGTGATGCGGGTCTGACTTGATTCTATATCTATATCTATTCTGTATAGTTGTGTGGTGTAATTTTTGTTAGTTGGTGAATTGAATATTGAGCAACGAATTCAACTTGTATGTTACTTGAAGCCAATGGATTGTTTTATTTTGTGTCCATATTTAGATGTTACGTTATGCTATGTTATGTGTTATTATTCTGTTTTGTTTGTTTGTCTTGTTATGTTGGCTATGGCGGAAGCTAGTGCCACAATAAATTTGAGTTTGGATTTGAATTTGAACAAAACAACAATTACAACAACAACATTATAAAACAAAACTCAAACATTTTAAACTAGAAAGGAAACTTATCTCTTCTCAGTCTTTGGGCCTGCCCCCCGGAACATGAGGGAAAGGCAGAAGGGGAGTATGGGAGCTAGGGGCAGGGGGCATCACACCCGTTGGCATTTGGTAGCCGTGTTGGATGGCATATTCAATGGCCCCTGCTACGGCTGCCTGCCACTTGGAGACCAACTGGCGGAAGAGTTCCAGGTCAGCCATCTCGGTGGAGACGTACTTGGAGACATACTGCGAGTATGCCTCCACCTTCTTTTTGTGTACCTTGACCTCCTGGAACCGTTCCACCAGTCGGTTCTCCATGGTGGCTGCTCGCTGCTGTAGGCCAGCCACAATGTCCCGTGTGGGCCTCTCCACCTTGGCCTGAAAGGCCCTTGCTGTTGCAGACTCCCGGGGCCCAGGGGACTCCACATCGGAGCTGGATGAGGGGGAAGGGCTTTGATGGGGAAGGGCTCTTTCACGTTGCCTTCTCCCCCTTCTTCTGGTGCTGATCCTCCAGCTCCACAGCCATGCCAGAATCCTGCAGCCTAAGTTTAGTCACCTTCTCACCATGGAGCTTCTCAATATGGGCGATTAGCCCTGAAGTGGTCCCCTGGCTGACCCTCTTAAATCTTTTGTTGCAGATCTAAATAACATAGAAAGATAGGAACATAAGAAGTGCCATATTGTGTCAGACAAATGGTCGGTCAATCCCTGCCTGCATTCTGTCTCCACAAGTGGGTGGGTGGTCAATCTTTCTCTGCAGGGGACTTCCTAACAGGTCATAGGGCAATCCATTCCCTGTTGTTCCAGCTCCCGTACCTTACCGTGCAGACGGCATATTTGTCACCCTTCTCATACCACTGCCAGACATCAGACCTTGTCCACCCGCTGTCTAGGGGTGGCACTCGTGACCTCCACCTCAGTGTCCTGCGTGCACTGGCATTCCATTCCTCCTCACCCTCTCTGAAACAGGAACGCATAAGCAACACCTAAGTAATATGTATTTATTTATTTATTTATTTTATTCCATTTATATGCCGCCCCCTATGCCTACGGCATCTTGGAGCGGCTTCCAAAATAAAATAAACAATTTATCACAATATAAAAAATATAAAAATCTACACAGGTATTTAAAACAATTTTAAAACACACCCATACAAAATTTAGCCCACCCTCCCCTCCCTGCCTTGAAAGACCTGGGAGAACAGCCATGTCTTGCAGGCTCGATGGAAGGCCAGCAGACTCGGGTCCAGTCATGCTTCCTCTTGGAGGGAGTTCCACATCTGGGGCCCAGCCACTGAGAATGCCCTTTCCATTGTAGCCCCCCGCTTTATGCTTTATGATGATGCCTCTAGTCCTCCCTCCTTGGGGTGCTAGGAATGGCAACGGGATGGCAACGGGAGACGGTGACTCTGGCTGGCACGTGCAAATCCAAAAGACCCTGACTGGCATGTGAAAATCCATCCCTCCTTGGGGCACTAGGGATGGCAACTGGAAAGACCCTTGCTGGCACGTACAAATCCTGCCCTCCTTGGGGTGCTAGTAGCGATGGCAACTGGAAAGACCCTTGCTGGCACGTGCAAATCCTGCCATCCTTGGGGTGCGTAGGGATGGCAACTGGAGAGTGGAGACTCTTGCTAGCCTGGCACATGTTTGGGTGGGGAGTGCTCATGCTCGTGCCTGACTGCTGGAAGAACCCCACACACTACAGTACCCTCTCTCTCTGTGGCAGACATCCACTGCCACCCGCTGATGCCTACTGTTTGTGCCTGACTGCCAGTGCCGACCACCCATGCACCCACCCAGATGCCAGTGAGCTCGCTCTAAAGAATAGTTAGTATTCTTCTTGTCCTCAAAGTTAAAAAAAAGTTTACAAACCTGGCAGGAGTGGCAGCACCTCCTGTGCCCGCTGGCTCTTGCTCCTCCTCCTCCACCACTGAAGGTCCAGCAGCGGCAGGAACATCTTCCTCCTCCACCACCACCAGCTCTGGGACAGCCACCTTGGCCTTCCCCCAGGCCCGATGCTTAATCTGCACCCTCTCATTTTTTTTTTCAACCAAACACTCGCACAGCCAAACAGCAAACAGTCACCCACACCAATTCACCAACCAGCCAAACCAACACAGCCAAACCAACACACAACACAGTCAAACCAAACCAAAACAGAACCAAACACCCAGCCAGCCACACACACATGCTCTCTCCCCACACAAGCTCCACACGCACTCAAATTTCCGGTTTCTGACGTGATCACTGAACCACGCGATAGCTAGACTAAAACCGAAACTGATCGCTGAACGGCTGAACCGAACTGAACGCCATTGAACCGAACAACCAAACCCGAACTCGGCGACCGAACCAAATGACTGAACTTCCGAACAGCGATCTGTTTGCACATCCCTACAATTTTAAAAATCAAATCTTGCTCCAAAGTTTTACCTGCTGTGAGGTTGAAGTCAGAGGACATTTCACATTTCATAATCTTGATGGCAAGTTCACCCTTTTAATGGATGAGAAAACAGGTTTGAATAAAATAAGAACATGTTTGCAGCCTCTTCTCAAAAGACTAACCAACCATTTCTCAATTTTGAGGAATATCATCCATTTTAATTTTTTCTTCTACACTTCCTAGGACTCTTTACAATTGTTACCTATGGCCCTAAGTACCTGACAGAGCTCAGGTCTTCCTACCATTAAGTAGAGAGGCAGTCCAAGGAGGGCATCCTCCAGCAGGGAGCACACAGGCTCTTCCACAGTGCCAGCAAAACAGGATAACTTCTCCTCCTGCCAGGATAGCACCCAGTTCACACTAGGCACCTGTTCCCCTGTCCAGGAGACAGCTACAACCCCAGCCAATCAGAGCTGCCGCTGATGCCCACATGGCAGGGGAGGAAGCGCTTAGCATACCTTCTACTTCCCCTATACAAGGGGAAGAAGTCTAGCTTAGGGTGGCTTACCAACTGGTTCTCTCCCAGTACAACCTCTCTTTACTTCACTCTGTGACCCCCCACCTGCCTCACACCCTACCTTCTGCTAGGGGTGTGCAATTCATTTTCATTATGATAATGAAAATGAAAATTTTCATTTTCATTTTCATTATTGTAATAATGAAAATGAAACATAATAATAACAAAAACATTCTGGCTATAATTTTTTTGTTCCAGAGCTTTTCCCAAGGTCTCCCAATTCCCAGGGCCAATTCATAGCCACATATTGACACAACTTGATTTTAAACTTCAATTATGGGTCGTCGTCATTATCATCATTATCATCATGAGCCAAATTTTCAAACAGTCTTTGGAATTCTGCACATATAGCTTTGATGTTTCTAAAGACAGGTCAATGGATGCAATGGAGTTGAAGGCAGTGGTGCAGGCAAGTCAGAGGGTCGTGTCGGTAGTGTCCAGGTTAGTGGAGCATGTGTCAACCTCCCTCCCCCCCCCATGGACGGAGCTTTGGACTGGTGTTTGGGGAGGGGTGCTCCATATCAGTCAGACACAGCTTGCGGGACATTTCTGACTCCCCACCTCACCCTCATGGGGGCGGGGTTTGAGGACGGCAATTTCCGCCCTGCTCCTCATGTCACCAGGGGTAGCTGGCCAGGGGATGGAGTCGAAGGCGGCGGTGCGGGCAAGCCAGAAGGGCATGTTGGTAGTGTCCAGGTTGGTGGAACATGTGTCAACCCCCTCCCCGCCCCCCCATGAATGGAGCTTTGGACTGGTGTTTGGGGAGGGGCACTCCATATCGGCCACACACAGACCGTGGGACATTTCTGCTTCCTCCCACACCCTCGTGGGGGCGGAGTTTGAGGAGGGCAATTTCCACCCCGCTCCCCATGTCACCAGGGGTAGCTGGAGGCCGTGCCGGAGGTGCGTGCTGGGGGTGCGGGTCGAAGGGGCATGGTCAAAGGAGCCTATCCTTTGGCCGTGCCCTTCGGCTAGGCCAGGAGGTTGGGGTGGAGGAGTGTTTGGGATATTGCAATGGTGTATGTATTGTACTGGTAAAGGTGGTACAGACATCTCCCCCCGGTGAGAGATGAGGGAGAGAGACGAGATCCCCTGGTGGCAGCAGGGGATGGAAGAGTTTTGTGTATGTGGAACCGATTACCTGGTGTGAGCAGGGATCGGTATGAACAGGAATACCAGTAAGAGAGTGTGTGGGTAATTACCATAAGATGTTATAATGTTGAATGGAATTGTGGGGAGTATTAAGATATTGTGGTTTTTGTATTATTATGATATATTATTGTATTATTGTTGTACTGGATTCCCCTGTGTGGGATAGAAATCCAAGTATTGCTATTGGATTGGGTTCCCCTGTGTGGGACATAAATCCATGAATTGTTGTTCTATGTTATTGTAAGCCACCTCGAGCCAATTTGGTTTGGGAGAGTACAGGATACAAATAAAATGATTGATTGATTGATTGATCCTGCTCAATTTTTAAAAAATATGCAACAAAATTTACCTCCAAATCAAAATTGTACAAATCTCAATGCTCTCAATTATAGGGACTGGTACCAGAGGGGCATTTCTCTGTGGGCTTCACCTTGTGGGACTCAAAAATCAAAGCTTAATGCAACAATAAAATTAATTTTGCCTAGGTTTGAGCAAATATCACCCAAAGTTTCAAATCAGCCCATGTTTGCAGCTATATCTGCTATCATATCATTAAATGAATTTGTGGTCCCTGCTGTCTCCGAACATTTAATAATCTGAAAATATTTTGGTCTGAGAGATATATTTTTGTAATGCGCTTAGTGTGCATGAAAAGTACAGATGACCAACTCTTAAAGACATTGGAGCCATCTATGTCTAGTGCATGCACTGTGCATAAGATGTGTACGTGCAAGTGTTGTGCACATGTTGCACAAGCCTCACACACCAACATGCACATGAGGTGCCCAAGACTTGCACAACACATGAGCAACATTTGTGCATGCAAGACATGGATTGGCCCAAGTGCTTTTTAGGTATTCACTGCCTGTTCTGAGAGCACATGTAAGTATTAATGAGGGGGGGAAATTTTGATCTTGTGTTATTTTTATTTATTTATTTATTTATTTATTTGCAACATTTATATCCTGCCTCTCCTGCCTAAGCAGCTTGAGGCAGCTTACAAAAATTAAAATATTTTAAAATGTACATAAAATATATAAAATACATAAAAGGGAGGCATAAAAGAAATAAAACCCCATCCTCCCCACCTACCCTCACCCCCTTTAGCCCCCTTTTAGTGGAATAGTAGTTTCTCCAACTGGAGTTAAATTGTATCTGTCAAATTCATTTCACACTGACCGTTGAGCCGCCTATAGATAGCACTATAATGGCATTAAGTCATTACTGAACTAAGCTGAACTGAAGCTAAAGTTTTTGAGGTAAAAATGCCTGCCTCCCAATAGCCAACCAGCCTAAATTTTCTCACCAATACTTGATGTATAATATATACCAAACTGTATATTATACAGTTCTACTTGAATCACTCAGAGATCATTGATGGAATAAAATAATATACTTAGAATAGTCTTATCTTAAGGCAAGGCATAGGTAAGGTGTTGGTTCATGTTCTAATCATCTGAAGAGATTAAACCATTGTTATTTACCATTGTTATCTGGATTACTTGATAAGTCGATTTATCAGATACTGAAAAATTCTAATTCCACGCTACTCGCTTCATTGTACTGGCATTTCACACACTCACATCTTTTCTTGGGCTCCTGGTCAGGTTTAGCAAGGATATTTACATTTAGCTCAATGTTTTTGAAGTATATTCAGGGGCAGAGACATTCCCACCATTGTCTTTGATTCCTTTTAGACAAAGGCAAGCTTTAATATCTACATCCACTGGTTTACTGATAGACACTTATTGGCCAAAGCTTTACAACAATTCTCCAGTATGTACCTTGGCTCTAGAATTACTGTCTATCAGCCCTTGACTCCTCTAGGTAGGGGTGGGAATATCGGTATCGGATAAATCCGATACACCCGATAATCAGGTGTATCAGATTAATCCAATAATCCGATATTTACCTGCATCGTCATGCCGGATTTTTAACACTGGCTGCTTTACCGGTTTTTTTACATTGCGGCCATTGAAGTCAATGGCCGCAAAGTAAAAAACCCAGTAAAGTGGCCAGTGTTAAAAATCCAGTATGCCAATACTGCATGCGTTGTGATAAGGGTGGGGCAGCTAACACTCAGCTGTGTATCAGTTTATATTCCTCCAGTTAATGCGAGTAGCTTTAATGCTCGTATATGGGAGAAACTGGAAAGGTTTCTTTCCAATCTTATGTGCTCCTTCCCACACGCCAAGCTTTTACTGATGGGTGATCTTAATGCCCGCTTAGGGCATATTAGTGATAGTGATATTGTACTAAACCAGGCTTGTGGGGTGGAGCCCAGGTCCCATATACCAGGACTGGTCAGGTGGCTCTCAAGGGATTCAACTGTTAATGCTTCAGGATTCTCCCTGGCCAATCTCTTGACGAGATTGGATTTGGTAGTGCTTAACGGCTCCACCACAGGTGATCAGGAGGGGGATTTTACCATCAGGGCTCCAGTGTGGTTGATTTATGTATGATTTCTCCAGATCTTGTCCCGTGGGTGGAGCGTTTTTGGGTGGATCACCAATTATACAGTGATCATCTTCCCTTGGGCTTGACAGTCAGCCTACTGAGTTCAGCAAGGAGGAAGCAGGTGCCCATAGATACGGACATGGCTGATGGGCTGGCTTACTCAGCAGTATGTGTTAGGGCCCCCTGGTTGGATGAGCTGGCGGCTACTTTGACTGGGGTTATGCAGGGTGATTAATGTGTTTGCATAAGGGAGACTATAATGTCCGCTGGTGTGGGACCTCATGTGGTAACGGACTTTGACAAATTGGTAGGGATCCTTCACTCTCATCTCATTAAACAGAGCCGGATGCCCCAGGATAGGGAAGGGACCAGGGGATGTGGACCGCCCTGGTTTGACTATGAATGCAGGATTAGTAGGCACAGTATGCACCAGGCTTTTCTTAGTTATAAGAATAGCCTAGGATTAGAAGATCGTAGGGCCTATATAGATCAGAAAGCGGCCTATAGGAGATTGGTTAGGTTAAAGAAAAAGGACTATCACCTGGCTAAATGGGCAAATTTACTTCAAGCAGCCAAGGCAGGGGACGCTAGATTAAACTGGAAAATCATAAATGGTTTTTGGTCAAGGGGGAGGGATTTGGTAACGCCTCAGATTCTTGCGGCCCAGTGGGAAGTCCATTATTGTACGCTGTTCTCAGAACATGCGCACAAGGGCAAGTTTATCTTCCCTGATGAAAGTGTATCAAGATGGCCCGATGTTACAGTCAAGGAAATTGGACTCTTGATTGTGCAGCTTAAATCCAATAAAGCCCTGGGGGGCTGGATTTTCTCCCACCTTTACTCTTTAAAAAGTACGTCAACTGGTGGGCCCCAGTATTGGCTAGCTTATTTACTACCATCGATCAGTCTGGAAAGATGCCAAATGGGTGGGGGGAGGCTATAGTGGTCCCCATATATAAAAGTGGTGCCAGGAATGTTCCATCGAATTACAGGCCCATAAGCCTTTTAAGCACAGCTAGTAAATTATATGCTAGGTATTTGTTGGGCCATTTGCTGGACTGACTAAAAAGAGATTCTGTGATATTCCCCGAGCAAGCAGGTTTTTCTGAGGGCTGTTCTACTATTGACCAGTGTGACATACTGAGCTTTTTAGCAGATAAGTACATCGTAGGGGCAAACTTTATTGTGTGTATGTAGACTTTAAAGCGACCTTTGATAAAATTAATGGAGCAAGACTGTGGCAGAAATTGGAGAATTCTGCTATAGATAGGTGCCTGCTGGGCCTTATTAGAACCCTCTATGGAAATACAACACTGGCTGTTCGTCTGGAGCCTGGGGGTACCTTGTCAGGTAGCTTGAGAGTGAACTCGGGCGTGCGCCAGGGGTGTGTTATTGCGCCGTTTTTGTTTAATTTTTACATTAATGATTTAGTCCCCCTCATGGCCAGAGCATCTCACCCCCCCCCCCCAATGTTGAGCCCTCAGACACATGTTGGGTCTCAGGCACGTGTTGGGCTGAGGAGACAGCTATCAGCACTTGGGGAGTATTGTAGAGTAAATATGCTAACCTTAAATTACGGTAAGACCAAGGTTATGGTATTTGGAAATTCAAGGAAAACCTGGCCATGGCAAATACTGAGACCCAGGTCTCAGTATATAAATATCTGGGGGTTGTGTTTCATTCTTCACGCCATTGGCACCAACAAAAAAACTTGGCTCTGGGACGCGCAAAGGGGAACATAACTGCATTGACATGATGCTTTCATAAAAGGGAGAGGGGTTTCATGACCATAGCCCCATAGATACTTGAACTCAAAATTAAGGCTCAATTACTTTATGGAGCAGAAGTTTGGGCTCTAGATTTTCCCCAAGAACTGGATAAAATCCAGATTAGATGCCTGAAAATTTTGTTGGTAGTCCCAAACTGTGTTCCATCAGCCGCTGTAAAGTTGGAGACTGGCGTAGTACCCTGGAGTTGTGCCCTGTGGGTCCGGGCTATAACTCTCTGGCTGCGCATAAATGCCTTCACGGTTCCTCCAACAAGGTCGGACCGCCTTAGTTATAGACGTACCGATTCCTTTGTGAGTGTATGGGGACAGCAAATAAGAGCTAAACTATGCCATATGGGTCTATCTGTTGATGAGCTTTCACGGAAAGGGGAAAAGGCGGCCAAAGCAGAAGTTTATACCAGGCTTCAGGACATCAGCAGACAGGAGGATTATTCCAAGCTGGTTTTAGATCTCTGGCACATTACATTGACATAATTCCCTCCTCCCCAGACATGGCAGATTATCTGGGCAGATCTTGTGGGTTTCGGAAGGTACATCTGTTTCTGCTGGCTTGATTAAACGCTCTCCCTACCAGGCTCCTAGAGGGCAGATATGGGGGTATTCCCCTTGCCCAAAGGACTTGCCCATTCAACAGTCTTGCCGCGGAGACTGTCGAGCATATACTTGGCGAGTTTCACCTATATGATGGGCCAAGATCGCAATGGCTAGCTAGGATCATGGAAAATTTGCCAGGGAGATCGCCCCAGGAGACCCTAAGAGTGTTGCTTAGGGATGCCACATGGGATACAACACATGCAGTGATGTGTTTTTTGGTAGAGGTGTTCCAGGTCAGAGCTCTTTTTTTGACTAGTAAATCAATTCTTGAGGTCATTGTATCCCCCCTATCGGGGTATTAAAACTGGCTGGTGGGGGTTCTTCTTTTTTTTTCTTTTTTTTTCTTTTTTTTCTTTTTCTATGTGATGTAAAGTGAATTATTATATATCATCTTAAATTTTTAATTTTGACTGTTGGGTTTTTCGGTTGACAAACTTGACTCATATGAATATGTCTAATGAATTTGTCTAATATATATAGCTTGTTGTATGTTTTATGCAAGGACCTTTTGGTCATGTAAATAAAGATTAATGAGTATGCTGATACCAGTAAATCCGATACTGGGGAGATCCGATACCGGTAAATCCGGTATCCGGTATTCTCCCCGGTGTCCCATCCCTACCTTTAGGGCTGAGTCACTGAATCAAAGTTCAAAGTTGATTTATTTTAAGCAACCTGCTCAATCAGAGATAATATGTGAAGGGCACTCAGTGGGTAGAAACAGATGTGATTTTAGCGTTTTTCCACACTTTGGTCCACAAACCACTGACACATCTGTTGAGGGGCCATCAGATTTTGGCTTGGGAGGGATTGCCCCAGACTGTGTCGGAGGCCAGCCCAGTCTCTGACCCCTTGATTAGCAAGGTCAACATGCCATGATCCGGCCCAGATCTGGTCTGCCATGTGGTGAGTGGCCTGACCTGGTCTGGGGCAAGTTTCTGTGGCAGTATGGTCACTTCTATTTCCACCCAATGAAGTGTACTGTAAACCTAATATTAGGTTTTCTATTTTCCACCACTGATTGTGATCAGAGGTGATCATTAGAGCTGAAGTAGCAGCAGTAGTGTTTGCCATTGTGCTGCTTACTGTTGACGTTTTGGCATTCTTGTCGCTGATCTGATGGCATTTCCCATCAGTTTCCAACAGTTTCTGACCTTTTTTGGCAGTTTTTTGATATTTTATTACATTTCTGACAATTTGCAGTTTTGCAACATTTCTGACATTTTACAATAGTTTCTAGCTTTTGCAACAGTTTCCCCTTCACTTTCCAGCAGCCCGCTTCACTGCCCATCTTGGTGCCTGAAGGCAGGACTCGTGTTGCCCACTTCACCATTCCTATACCTCCTCTACCATGCCCTGTGCCCACTCTACAATCCCCCGAACCGGCCCCAGCACCCCCTGCCCATTTCCTACCCCCACAGTGATTAACTAGAGACGGGAGGCAGTGTCAGCGGTGTCCAACTCCATCTAGAGATCTTGGCGTCAGAGTCAGAAGTGAGTAGTCAGGACACAGGGGCCATGTGCCACAGGGTCGCATGTGTGGACTGGGGGCTTGGCATAAGGGTGCTGAGCCCTCTGTGAAGAGGATCCAAGGGCAGTGGGAGCGCCTCAACCCCTGCTTTGTGGTAATTTGTTGTAATTTGCGGGACTTTGTGATAATTTGTGGAACTTTCTGAAACTTTGCGACACTTTCACAAACTTAGCAGCCCTCACGACATTTAAGTATCGGACTTGACTGGGGATGCCATGCCGGGAAAACGGCAACAGATGGGCAGTTTCTGATAAAATTGTCAGAAACTGAGACGTTGTTTCAGGCCTAGTGATCACCATTGACTAAAGGTTTCATCATGACCTTTAAGGTCAACTGGGGGCCTCCTCTTGCAAATTCCATTATTGCATCATATCCATAGTATCAAGGGTGTGAAGAGAAGTATTCTTAGTGACTGCTCCATAGCTCTAAACTCCCTTCCTCTGGAGGTTTGCTAAGGACCTGGGCCTGAGTATCTTCCAGAGGCAATCTAAGATCAATATATTTGGCCAGGCATTTAACAGGTAAGTTTAGGATTTGGGTCATATTTTTATTGGTTTTTAATATATTTTTATATGGCTTTTATAAGTTTTACTTTCATGTTTTTATGGATATTTTTTTATGTTGTTACCCACCCTGAGCCTTTGGGAAAGGATGTGTTAAAAGTCAAAATAAATAAATAAGGTTGTAGCTGAAAATGCATCTCATTCCCTGGAAAGGGTGGATTCTGGGGGTAATGCTGTACACCCTTTCTTTTTATCTAGCCATTACTGGTCATTCATTTTTACTGAGGCAAATGGAGTGTTCATGTGCATAAGGAGTGCAGAAACATTCCAGCAATGAGTCAGCAACGTTTATGAGAGTCTACAAACCCTTTCTTTCCCCCAGGTTTTTGAGGTTTGAGGAATGATATAGGATGGAGAGCAGTTTGGCCCTTTTTACATGGGTGGCACCCATACATGACACCCACGCATGAACACCTTCTGGGTGTTCATGTGTGGGTGCCATCCGTGTAAATCCCGCTCCTGCGCACACGCATCCTCATACATCCCCACACATGGAGGAACCAGCAAAAAGGGAGGTGCCTCCATGCTTGGGGATGCATGAGGGGTGGGGGTGCGTCTGTATGCACTGGCACTCATGCATCACCCATGCTGTGGCATGCACCCCCACCTCCACGGAGCCTGTGTAAAAAGGGACTTTATTTCAGAGGGTAAGGAATTTTTTATCTCCCAAACTCTATGTTTTTTAGAGATCATGCAATACACCAGAGAGGGATTTTCAAATTTAAATTAAGAAATGAATAATGGCATAACTAGATTTTTCAGGAGAAATATCAGGTGCCCAACTCTCATCAACCGGAGATAGGTTTACTGCTGTGCCAGGGGGAGGAATTAAAAACTGAAAATAGAATGTCTTTAGATCTGCAATGGGATTTTAAGGAAGAGAGAGAAAAATATTTTCAGTTCTTCTAATATTTTGAACTGAGATATATTAAATGTGCAAGAGGAGCAGCACTCAGATACTGCTTGAGCAGATTTGACCAAAAATGATACTTAATAGAGATGCCTTTTGATTGAACTAACAAACAGAATTTAAACTAAGATGAGGAGTCAGATTTGTAGGCAGCGATGGTTAGAAAGGACATTCTAGAGATTTTAATCGTGACATTCCAGAGATGTCAACCTTGGTGAAAGTAAGCAGAACCTACATGAAGGGAGACTGAACAGCAATCTGCATTCTGTCATTAAAATGAACTATGCAGATGACTTGATCTTGGCCTCAGAGATTCATTTGTTTTCAAGGAAGAGACTGTAGAACCAGAAATCAAAGAAAGAGAGATCCAGTTTGGAACCATTTATGCATCAGATACTACGTCAATAGCTTTGTCTTTGGGGTTTGAAGGTTTTGGAATTGTTTTGTGCTTTTGCTTCCATGCTTTGCTTTAGCACCTTACTCTCTTGACCTCACTAATCACATAATATATACTGCCTTGTGGGAGAGCACAATAACAAAGACCGGCTTAATAATACTGTCCATTTAAGAAAAAGCCTAAGGACCTCACCTGAGGGTAGTCAGGGCTATAAAAGCCCATGGCTAGCACACAGGCGTTGTCAGTTGACTGAGTCAGTTGACTGAGACAGTAGATCTCTCAGCTGCATTTGATACCGTTGATCATGAGTTGTTGTGGGACCGGGCAGGGATTGGCGGGACTGTTCTTGAATGGTTCTGCTCATTCCTGGCCAGGAGAACCCAACGTGTGGTGCTGGGGGAGTTTTCATCTTCCCCCTGGGGCCTCAGGTGTGGAGTATCACAGGGTTCCATCCAATCCCCTCCCCTGTTCAATGTGTGCATGCAGCCTTTGGGAGAGGTTGTTAGGCAGTATGGAGTGAGTTGTCATCAATATGCTGATGACACCCAACTATATCTTTCGTTTTCCTCCGACTCAGGCCCTGCAGTCTCGGTGCTTACCCGGTGTTTGTCCACTGTATGGGATTGGATGAAGGCGAGTTGCCTGAGACTAAATCCTGACCAGACGGAGGTGATGGTTGTGGGGAAGGCTGGGGAGGTGTGGCTTCCATTACTGATGGGGTCCTCCCCCTCCCCCGGTTTTTCAGGTCCAGAGTCTGGGGGTGCTCCTGGACGCACAGCTCCGCCTCGATGCTCAGGTGACGGCTGTGATGAAAGGAGCATTTTGCCAGTTACAGCTGCTGTGTTGGCTTAGGCCGTATGTCTCAGAGCGCATTCACACATACATTAAAATGCTGCTTTTCCTTAAATGTTTTTAACTGAAATTATTATGTTTATTTGAATGTTTTAAATGTTTTCATAAATTGTGAGCTGCCCCGAGATGCTCGAGACAGGAGGGGGTGGCATATAAATTGTAAAAATAAATTAATAATAAATAAATTATCCTCTAAGCCACCAAACTCTTGACAGTCAGTTTTTCTGCAATGAGTAACAACTAAATCACTCACCTTTAGCCTCTGGAAAGGTGTCAGTATGAGCAGATGGAAACTGAGAATTGACAAACTTGAACAGTGGAAAAAAGTAAATGCTGCTACTTTATGTTCCCCTGTGGAGATAAAAAATATAAACACTTAAATCCTGGCAATACCCAGGCATTTTCTATATCCAGATACAAAGTGGAATGAAATCTAGTCTAATCATTTTCCATGTAAACTCAAGTCCTTGGTATGTAATGTTTATACCATTTTTGAAGCTACAGGCCACTAATTGGCTGAGAGAAACAAGACTGTGCACTCAACTCAATGGCTCTTCTCTGCTTGTCTGTGTATCCCTGTAATGTAATAACTTTAAAAAAAATATTAAAAAATACACAACATCAATTCCAAAATTTCAGGGGATTTCATAAATAAGCAGAATTCTATTAATTTTCATGAAAATTAGAAAACCCCAAATGAGAGCTCTGATATACAAGTCCCATTACCTTTGTTGTAATTGACAGAATTATGGCATGCAAATTAGCCATAGAGGTAAAAAGATACTGATTGCTTCACTAACCTCTGATGTCAGAATGCCCCCACTTAGTGCAGGGAAGGCCAAGGACAGTTTGGGGAAGAAAAAGCCAGAAGTAGAGCTGAAATGAGTACATGCAAAAACAGATATATCTGACAAATTTCTAGTAGCCAAATCGACCCAACAACGTCAGGTACCAATTGGTACCCAATTGTGACCCAATTCAGGTACCAATGTCCCAGAATGTCTGCTTCCAGTACTGATTTTTTTTACTTCTGAACTGATATTTCAATTTCTGACAACTTTTTATTGATTTGTAAGCACAATTTATTGATTTGTGTTTTGTAAGCCATCCCGAGCCGTATTGGGAAGGGTGGGCTAAAAAGTGAAAGAAAGAAAGAAAGAAAGAAAGAAAGAAAGAAAGAAAGAAAGAAAACATTTTCTGTTCTGGAAAGTTGATTTCCAATCCCGATTTTCTTTATTTTCATTCACAATATACCAAATCGGTAATCAGAAAATAAAAAACTCAGTACTGGAAGTGACCAAGTTTTCATTTTTCTGGGTACCTGATTGGTACCTGGGTAGCCTGTTGGGTACCCAATGTTGTACACAAAAATGTGGGTGTTACCCAAGGGTTCTAATGAGTACCCATTTCAGTTCTATCAAGAAAGTTCAATGGAGTTAGGAAAAGGGAAATGGACACTAGATTGTACGGAGCTGGTTGGAGTAAGAAGCAGGGTTGAGCCTTCAGACTGGGAAAAGAGACTGGACAGTACGTAAATGTAGATTATTCCAAGAACCAATTCCCTTTGATTATGGCTTGGAATTCCTAAGTCATGAATTCTGCATACATAAGCATACATAAGCACAGCTCAGCTACCTGATGCATGGAATCAGGCAGCCAATCAGGGCCCATTTCAGAAAAATTGCGGAACAAATTGAAGAATTTGGCTTGGTGTTTCTTTTTCACATGGAGATTTGTTTTAAAAAAACTAGAAAAAACAAGTTAGCATAAAAAGCTCCCTATATTTTGTTCAAAACAAGTACAATCATTTTCTTAGCATGTTTCTAAGGACCCATGTTGAGTACTTAGTTCTGATCAAGAGAGAGAATGATAGTTTTGCTCCTCCCAGCACTAGTTCTCCATATAAGCAGTGTTCAGATATTACAGTGCTACTGGTTTTGATTATGTGGATGTAGATGTGAAATCAGCAGTGTGCATGCATACCTTACCATTCCAACATGGATAAAATTGAAGTTCATTGCTAAAGTAGTCAACACTAGGGCTGAAACTTGATCTCAGTTTTCTCTCGATTCTCACCGAGAATCATGGTTCTTGACTCATTTTTAGTGAGAATTGATAATCGAGAAAACTTCCGGTTCTCAACACTTTCTCAATCGAGATTTTTTTTCTATTTGCCATGATTTACCATTTACCATGATTTACCGTATATGATACTCCAAGGAGTATCCTTGGACTTGAACCATCACTCTGTGGATGAGCTAGTCCAGCATTGGAACAGCTTGCTGGAGGAAGCCATTGACAGGGTGGCTCCAAGACGCTCTCTGCCTTGGTCTCGTCACTGCAGGACTCCTTGGTTCACTGAGGGGCTGCGGTGTATGAAGCATGTAGGCAGGAGGCTAGAGCAACGCTGGCATCGGACTCGATCTGACTCCGACCTTCTTCTCCATAGGGCCCATTTGCNCTCTTTCAGGTGGTGCGGGGGCTGGTGAGTCCAGCCTCCCTCCGCCTGGATGGGGACTTGTCCCAAGCCCGCTGTGAGGAGTTTGTCAACTACTTCACAGACAAGATTGCTCAGATTCAGACCGACTTTGACATTGGATTAGGGGCAGTAGGGGAAGAGCGCGAGGGGACGGAGGTTCTGTCTGGTCCAGCTTTGTGGGGGGAGTTTCAGGAAGTGATGCCAGCTGATGTGGCGGATGTCTTGGGGTCTGTGAGGGCCACTTATTGTGAACTTGATCCATGCCCGTCCTGGTTAGTGAAAGCTTCCAGGGAGACGTTGGAGACGGTGCTGGCGAGGGTAGTGAATGCATCCTTGCAGCAGGGGAGGTTGTCGCCCTGCATCAAGGAGGCCGTGGCGTGCCCCCTGCTGAAAAAAATGTCTTTGGACATGGATGCGCTCGCCAGTTACCGACCTGTCTCTAACCTTCCCTTTTTAGGGAAGGTTATTGAGTGGGCGGTGGCGCTCCAGGTGCATCTGGACAGCATCGGTTTCCTAGACCCTTTTCAATCTGGGTTCCGCCCCGGCTATGGCACTGAGACGGCGTTGGTGGCCTTGGTAGATGACCTCCACCGGGAGATGGATGCAGGATGTTTGACATTTCTCATCCTGCTACATCTCTTGGCCACTTTTGACACCGTGGACCATGGGCTGCTGTTGAGGTGGCTGCATGACCTGGGGGGTCTGGACGGGACTGTTCTTGAATGGTTCCATTCATTCCTCTTGGGGAGAAGCCAGCGGGTGGTGTTGGGGGATGAGACATCATGCCCCCGCACCTTATCATGCAGCGTTCTTCAGGGTTCTATTCTGTCTCCGTTATTATTTAATCTGTACATGCAGTCCTTGGGGGAGGTCATGAGGGGGTTCAGGGTGCGGTGTCATCAATATGCTGACGATACTCAGCTGTACCTCTCCTTTTCAACTGACCCAGACCCGGCTGTCTCGTTGCTATCCCAGTGTCTGGACGCCGTGGCAGAATGGATGCGGCAGAGCGGACTGAAGCTCAACCCCGATAAGACAGAGGTGATGTTGGTGGGGAGAGCAAGGGATGTAGTGGCCCTGCTGATTGGGGGAGTTCGCCCTCCTATAGCTCAGCAGGTCCCGCATCTGGGGGTGATACTGGACCCAGACCTTTGTCTGGAGTGGCAGGTGGAGGCAGTCACTAAGGCTGCCTTCCGCCAGTTGTATCTGGTGCGTAGGCTGCGTCCGTTCGTCTCTGGCCCGGACCTGGCCTCCCTCATCCACGCCTTCATCACCTCGAGGCTGGACTACTGCAACGTGCTCTACGTGGTGCTCCCCTTGTTCCTGGTTTGGAGGCTGCAGCTAGTGCAGAATGCGGCGACTCGTCTCCTTATGGGGACGTGTCATCGGGAACATATTACACCTGTGCTCTGGACTCTGCACTGATTGCCAATAGCGTGCCAAGCCAGGTTCAAGGTTTTGGTGTTGATCTATAAGGCCCTGTATGGTCTGGGCCCTTCATACCTCAGGGACTGCCTCGCCCTCTGTGCCCCAGAGGGGCTCCTGCGGTCGGCCGGGGATGCCTTCTTGGAGGTTCCCCATGTAAAGCGGGGGGCCACAATGGAGAGGGCATTCTTGGTGGCCAGACCGCGCATTTGGAACTCTCTTCCGCAGGAAGCTCACCTGGCCCCAAGCCTATTGTCATTCTGGTGGTATTGTGAAACCTGGCTATTCACCCAGGCCTTTGGGGGTGGGTGGGTGGGTGGGTTAGGGTTAGGGTTGTTTTTCGCCCCTATCCTGTTTTACTGTTTTACTGTTTTAATTTCCGGGGCCCTGTTTATTGTTGAGTGTTTTTTAAATTGTTTTATATTGTTTTTATGTATTTATATTGTTGGAAGCCGCCCCGAGCTGTTCACAGGAGGGACGGGGTACAAATTACAGAAATAAATAAATAAAATAAATAAATACATGGTAAATCACATAAATGATAAATTTTGAAGAGATTCTTACTGAGATCTGGAACAGTTACCGAGATCATCCCAAGATCTTAAATTCTTGATTCTCGTGAGATTTTCACAAGAAACAAATTGATTCTCATTTAAGTCCTAGCACTGGATTTTCAAAGTGCCAGTCAATGGCTTCCTTTGTTAACAGTGGGAGCTGCTGGATGCTGAGCAATATTTGAAATCCTAGTTCCTACACAGGAGCCATTAGATGCTAAGCTCTGTTGAAAGAACAGCCATTCATATCTTTGTTCTGCAATTTTAGGGATTTTTTCTTCATTCCAGCACATATGACAGGCTTTCGCTTTCAGAGGGAGATAAGTGCAGTACTGACACTGAAGAGTTTCTACAAAAATCACCTGATTCCTCTTCCCAGAACTGGAAGTCTTTGTGAGGAGAAATACAGTGGCATGTCTCATCACTTCAGAGAGGTGGAGGAGGATGTTCATGTCTGTATAGAGCCAGAGTATAGAGTTTGTTTAGCTTGGTGATGTGGTTTTACTTTGCAGATAATGTCTAGAGAATGAATAAGCTGAATATTAGCCAAATACACTGGTGGAATCATTTTGTTCATCTTATGCTTATTTTAAAACATTTTCAGTATTACATGTCATAGCAGCTTTTATCAAGAGTTTATAATTAATCACAAGAAATTGCAAGTATAGTTTACTTTAAAATAGTTTCTCTGTCTTCATTATAAATTTAAACCTTACTCATACAGTCATAATATGATTTATGATCATGGTGAAAGGCAAGTATATCTCTGGTGGGTTTCAGAGATTCAGTGGGCTAACTCATGATCATAAACAGAAAGGAATTAAAATATATTCAGTGTGGAAATTAGGGAAGGACGAATGCTGTTCAGATGTTCGGAGTTTGTACCGAACTCGGTCTGTTCGGACATTCGAACCGAACGTCCGAACCAAACTCTCGAATGACCGAACAGTTTGGTCATATTCAGATGAGTTTGGGGGCAGGAAAAACATCTTTTCAGGGCCAAAAATTCGATAGCGCTATTTTTGACTGTTCAGCCAAGTTCGGCCAACCTGAACTCGGCTGAACCGAACAATCAAACCCTAACTCGGGTTTCGAACCAAACAACCGAAGATCCAAACATCCGAACCGCATTCTGCTCACCCATCCCTAGTGGAAATATCCAGATAAACTATTCACTTGTCCTAAACTTTGCATTTACTCCATCGCTGACCCCTAGTGATTACTTTGCATAAGCTACCAATGACTACATACTATACAACATTTGATGGAAATACGTACACTTTATGCCACCCCCAATTTGCATAAATTTGCATGGGTTTATGAAAATCTTTCCACTGAGTAACTCTGGGGCTGAGCTGGATGTCTGTGTGAAAGACTCTATGTACACATATTTGTCTGTGCAGGACCGATGGCTTACATTAAAACAAAGCCTATTAAAAAGTCAAAATTCTCAAATGGGTGCATTGACTTTGGTACTCATGTTTTATCTCTAAAGACACTCAGGATCACAGGAAGAAGCAGTGACAGTCCCTTTAAGCATGCTAAAGAATAATCTTTCACAAATATGCTCACACCCCTCCAAACTTTTTAGTTTTCATCTTGATCCCAAGCACACAGATCCCTCCTGCCTGTGTATTACCTTTCTTTGTTCTTGGATAGTGGTGTTTATCCCAAGTTTGTTAAAGTGAGAAAAGGTGCCCCATCCCTGCTCCCAAGCAAGGAATAAACAAAAACAGCAGCCAAGGACTCAGCCAGTTTTTTTTCTCTAGCTTTCTGGGTGTTAATGACCCTCATTGTCTGCTAAAGCCAAACCTTACACTGTTAGGAAAGCAGTACAAGATAACAAAAACCATTATTTTACCAGCCAAAAAGGTACTGTTGGAGTGTATGTGATTTGCTGTTCAACCTTGGACCTTAACTTCTCTTGGCCTTACTTGGATCACATTTGCACCAGCATAAAAAGGGGGGGGGGGGAACCTCATTGTAATCAGTATAAAATGTAACCAATGTAAGATAAGCAAAAATAGAATCAAAATCAGGACCTCTGTGCCCAAGTTTCTCCACCTGTAAAACAGAGAGATTTCGATTAGCCTAATCTACTCTTTTCTCTGAGGTGTTTAATGTTCAGAGGGGTCTGTGTTTGTTTGAGGACAGGTTGTGTGCTCAGAGGTGTTGTTTCTGAGTAGGATGATCAGGAAGCAGAGTGTTTGACTGCCTGATTGTCTTATTGTGTGTGGAGGCTGCTGTGAATCATGCTTGATTAGGGGTGGAGCGGGGGGGCGGCTGGTGGCTTTTTAGTTTGGAGGGGCAGTAAGGCCGACAAGCCGGTGGGCGGAGCCAGGGCAATGGTAGGCGGAGCCAGGGCAACAGTAGGCGGAGCCAGGGCAACGGTAGGCAGAGCCAGGGCACAACCCAGCAGCAAGGAGTTCCCAGGGTGAACATCAGAAGATGGAAGAAAACACAGTAGTCTAAAATGCACTTCAAGCTTAAAATGAATAACGTATAAACCCCAAGCACAGG
>QEPC01014595.1:26934-47394 GCA_003113815.1 Sphenodon punctatus | reverse complement strand
CTGCGTCTGGAGCGGCAGGTGGAGGCGGTCGCTAAGGCTGCCTTCCGCCAGCTATATCTAGTACGTAGGCTGCGTCCGTTTGTCTCCGGCCCGGACCTGGCCTCCCTCATCCATGCCTTCGTCACCTCGAGGCTCGACTACTGTAACGTGCTCTACGTGGGGCTTCCCTTGTTCTTGGTTCAGAGGCTGCAGCTGGTGCAGAATGCGGCGGCTCATCTTCTTACGGGGACGGGCCGCTGGGAGCATATTACACCGGTGCTCCGAGCTCTGCACTGGCTGCTGATAGCGTGCCGAGCCAAGTTCAAGGTGTTGGTGATGATCTATAAAGCCCTACACGGTCTCGGCCCCTCTTACCTTAGGGACCACCTCACCCTTCGCGCCCCAGAGCGGCTCCTGCGGTCCGCCGGGGGTGCCTTCCTGGAGGTCCCCCATGTTAAGCGGGGGGCCACGATGGAGAGGGAATTCTTGGTGGTAGGGCCGCAGCTTTGGAACTCCCTTCCAGAGGAAGCTCGCCTGGCTCCTAGCCTATTAACATTCCGGCATAGTTGTAAGACCTGGCTGTTCGCCCAGGCCTTTGGGAGGGAGGGGTAGGGGAATGTTTTAGTTCCCCCACCTTTTTATATTTATATTGGTCTTTTTTGCCTTGTTTTAATATTGTAAATATTATGTGAATTTAAAAAAAATGTAAAATTTTATTGTATGTTTTAATGTTGTGAGCCACCCCGAGCTGCATGGCAGGAGGGGTGGGGTAGAAATTTATAAATAAATAAAAAAATAAAAAATAAAATAAAACAGGCTTATCGAATGTATTATATAACTGTATCCAACTTGCCTGGCTAATGATTAATCAGGTATAGAACGATAACACAGATGATGTTGCCAATGTTGTATTATCCATACTGGAGATAAGGATGGGTTAGTGCTTTGGGTCTATAGGGTATAGCTTTATTTTACTCCTATAATTAGCTGACCAGTTACCCAGTTATGTAAAGTCATTTCAAATTTACTCTGAAGTTTCTTCAGTTTTTTAGATTTCCGTCATTTTATTTATATATATGCCTCTGGTTGTCTTTTCAGAGACTAGCCTAATGCTGGGCTTTTTATGTTTGTTTATATTGTTATATTTGTTTGTTTGTCTTTGAGCAATGGCCCATGGCCACGCTAATAAATATTTGATTTATTTGGGCTGTACTGTGCTGGTGTGGCTCCACAAATTTCACCCCCAGTATGGTGCCTCAGTTCAATGTAGGGGAGGGGTTGGAGGCAGGGACTCAGGGACACCCTGTAGTTCCCTATGGAGCCACTCAGTCAATAGCCCCCAGTCAATCACAGCAGAGAAGAGCCGAAAGAGGGGCTGGAGCCACGACTCCCATCTTTCCTCCTCCCCAGAATCCAGCCCATCTCAGGGCAGAGCTTAGGAAAAGAATGCAGGCAGAACAGAAGTTTTTCCAAAGGATTTATATTCAGTCTTTCTGCTGCAGTGTGAAATAGGGATGGGCGAACAGAACGCGGTTCGGATGTTCAGATGTTCGGTCGTTCAGTTCAAAACCCGAGTTCAGGTTCGATGATTCAGTTCAGCCGAGTTCGGTTTGGCCAAACTTGGCCGAACATTCAAAAATAGCGGAATCAAAACCGAAATAGAAACCGAAATGAAATTGAAACTGAAACCTAATCTTCGACCCTGGAAAGACATTTTCCTGCCTCCGAACTCATCCGAACTCGTCCGAACATGACCGAACTGTTCGGTCATTCAAGAGTTCGGTTCGGATGTTTGGTTCGGACGTTCAAATAGTAGTATTTATTAAATGCATAAACTGTTAGGTATTGCAAAGAACGATAAATTCTTAGAAGACAAAACAACAAACGCCTACTAGTTGGGTCTTAAACCAACTAGTACCGGTAGTTGGGAGCAGTCAGCAGAAGATGGGTCACATCTCCATGACCTGTTCATGTACTTCTCTTGAGCTACCGGAGCTGGCCACTGTCAGAGACAATGCTAGGCTAGATGAACCATTGGTCCGACTCAGTATGACACTTATGTTCTTAAGATGACTAGATTCAGTTAGGCTATTCAAGAACTGCTCTTTCCTCAATGCACACTTTCTCATAAGGAACTCAGTTTTTTCTGAAGCACAGAGCTCTTTTAATTTTTTTGATTGGAGCTTAAATGTCAGGGTGGGGAGCACTCCTGTGTACAAACACACCAATTACACCCATGTTTGTAAAAGTGTTACAAAAAAATAATAAATAGCTGAATTCTTGAATTGGTAAACCCAGGGTCCAAAATTTGCAGGCACCCAGGTGTCATTGGTACCCAAAAAACTGAGAATTGGGACTGGTTCAGGGGTGCAGTGGGGCAAGAATGGAGAAGAGCAGAGTCCTGCTATTGGCCCCACCCCTCTGACACCAGTGAGGGCCCTGGGAAGTGAGCCCCAATAGGGAGGTGACTCAGCGGGTCACTGTAGCCATTACACAGGGCAGGGGCATAGCTATAATAGGGGCCATAGGTTCAGCTGACTTGGCTCATGAGCCAGGGGGGTGGGGGAGGGCACACACAAGACAGCTGCATCAGCTGTGCCTGTGTCCCGTCTGCTGTGCCACCATAACTGCCTGCCTCGTCCCTGCCGCTTTGGCTGGGCTGCATTGCCTGTGGGTGCTTCCCTGCAGCACTCAACAAAGTAAAGAGACAGGGACCAGCCTAGAAGCTTAGACTACATCTCCCAGAGTTCCCATTCTGATACAGCCCCACCCACTTCCTTGTGCTAGCTGAGAGTTCCCCCTTGCTGTGCCTGAGCACAGCACCACCTGCCTGCCTTCACACTGCCTCCCCACCTACCAAGAGCGTGATCCAGCTGCATACAAGTCAATGGGAGTTTAGCCATTGACTTCAGTGGAAGCTGGATAATGATCCTTGTCTTTTTTGCCCATCTCTTCCATGCTCCCCTTGCTTATCCTGCCGATTAGCCCTCTGTTGGTTTGCCCTACTGCCTTTTCCAGCTAGAGATGCCGCCCTGGTGACTAACATTGGTCTCAGCTGCTGCTCATCTGCTTGGGTAAGACAGCTGCTTGGGTCAGCTGGGGGGGAGAGAAGAAGGGGGGATTAATGGGGGCTCTGGCCAGTGGCAGGGAGGGAAGAGAAGGAAGGGTCTTAATGGGGGCCCTGGCCAGATGTGGGTTGAAAAGGATGGGGGGCTTAATATGGATCCATCCTGACTGGGTCTTGAGCTCTGCATTGTTGTTTATCAAGCCTAGTGTTCTTAGGATTGTTGTTTTTTATATAATCTACTGTTTGTCTTTGACTTATATAGTTATAATAGTTTTAGTTATAGTTCCAAATTGTGATTACCTATGTGTTATCCATTGTAATCTACTGTGTATTAATAAAGCAGTTTTAATAATAGAAAATATTAATGCTTTATAGGGTGTTTTTAAACAAACAAGGCAATCGAGGGTGGGTCCATGGCCGCTGAGTGGCACTGCCACGGAGCACCCACTCAGGTGGAGTGAGTGAGGAGAGCTTCAAATGGGCAGCTCTGAGGTGGCCACCCTACATTTGGCTGGACCCACACGGAGCACTCTGGATTTCCTGGCAGTGCTGCATGAGTGGCGAGGGTCATGGGAGCACGCATCCCTGCCATTCCACCTTCAGATGGGTGGCTTCTGGATGGTTCCTGGGTGGCCATTTAGGGAGGGTAGAATCTTGTTTAAAAACACCTATACTAGGACTAACTAATTTTCCAGGGAGGAGGGGGGGAGCTACCTTTCCCCCAGGACAGTTTAAAACCAAGTTTTTACCTGGTTTAAAAAACACAGCAGATTATGTGTGACCATCTGAAAACACTCAATGTGTTTGACAATGGGTATTTTCAGACGTTACAAGATCGCTGTTCACCACACTGAATCACAGTGGATCCAGGGCCGGTGCAGCCATTAGGCAAACTAAGCAGCTGCCTAGGGCACCAACTTGGTAGGGGCACCATGCCGAGCCTGGGCTGCACACACCCACCTTCACCTGCCCCTCATCCCGACTCCCAAGTTGAAGTAAAAAGTTCCCAGGCCCCATGGCCCCACCCCCCTGGGGGCCCCACCTACCTACCTCTTCCTATAATCTATTCCTGGACCTCCTCGGCTCTTCTCCGACAGGGCCACAGGCTTCATGTGACCAGTGTCAGCCCCTTCTCTCTCCCTCCCGGAAGTTACACAGTGTGTGGTGCAGGCAAGAGAGGAGAGGTGCCGGTGGACTTACCTGCATGTGGCTGAGGGGGTGCGGAGCCTGTGGAGGAGTGACAGACTGACAGCGTCAGCCTGAGCACAGAAGCAGGCAATGGCAAGCAAGCGGCAGTGCGGCAGTGGTAGTGGTGGACGAGGAGGAGGAGTGGACTCGGATTTGGGTGACTGTCTGTGACTCAGCGGTGGGCAGAGGAGAGCGGACAGAGCAGCAGTGGAGGGTGGATGAGGAGCAGAGCGGCAGCAGCGGGCCAGTGGCGGAGCGGGAGTGGCAGTGAGGAACGGAGCGGCAACACTAGCAGAGGAGACTGAGTGATGGAGGAGGGGAGCAGCGGTGGCAAGGAGCAGCTGGTGGTGGTGCAGCGGAAGCAGTCACCCAGAGAGGCAGAGGACAGAGGCTGCAGAGCAGAGGAGGGGGCTGGGGCCACCAGGACCGCTGGGCCGGGCCCCATGTAAGTTCAACTCAGGGCCCGGGGGGAGGAGGAGGGGAGGGTTTAGGCCTGGGCTGGGTGAGTAAGGCTGGGTAGTGGCAGCGGTGGGCTTCAGGGCCCAGCAAGGTCTACTAGGATGGTGGCATGGAAGGGCCTGGTGGCATGGGGCCTGGAGCCATGAGGCCTAGCCTAGTGGGATGGGCCTAGTGTTGCCTGGGCCTGGAGTCTGGTGCTGGCTGGGCCTGGTGTTGGCTGAGCCTGGGGCCTGGTGTTGGCTGGGCCTGAGGCCTGGTGTTGACTGGGCCTGAGGCCTGGGGCCTGGGGCCTGGTGCGGGTTGGGGCCTGGTGTTGGCTTGGCCTGGTGCGGCCTGGGGCCTGGTGCGGGCTGGACCTGGTGCTGGCTGGGCTTGGTGTTGGCTGGGCCTTGGGCCTGGTGCGGCCTGGGGCCTGATGCGGGCTGGGTCTGGTGCTGGCTGGCCGGTGCTGGCTGGGGGTCCTGGGTGCTGCTGCTGGCTGGGGGGCCTGGCGGGAGTCTATCACTGGCCCCACTGTGTCCCCCGATCTCCCATACCTCGGGGGGGCTGAAGTTTCTCCTAGGGAACCCAGTACCCTTGCACCAGCCCTGAGTGGATCCCGTGTGATGGCAGCAATCTTGTGAACATCTGTTTGCTCCCCGCCAGATGTTCACCACAGTGAACACCCAGCTGGGATAAAATTAACCATGGCCTCACCTGGCCGCTACGCCCGCCCATCTCCCCATGGGTGGGCAGCCAAGGGAGCATGGGGGGATGGGGCTGAGTGGCCGCACATCGCGCCGGACAGCCCCACCTCCTCCCCAATCCCCCTCAGAGATCAGGCCGGCACGTCTAAAGGACGGACGGCCTGATCACGGAATGGGAATCTGAGATGGATTCCGGTCCAGAGTTCAGCGTGGTGGGCCGAGAGGTCCATCACGTCTGAAATTACCCAATGGAACAAATACAGAACTTGCCTTAAAAGAGTTATAGAATTTTCTGTCTGCTCCCCATGTTTTTGTTATTTTTGTCTTAGCGAATGTCATCAGGCTGTGAATATGATTGTTTCTTGCTGTACTGTATCATAATTGAATGTGTCATAAATTTAATGCTTTAAAATAATCACTAAGTGATTTGGTCTTCTTGTACATTGGTGTGTCTGAATTACATTTCAGTTTTTCTGTTTAAAGAATAAAATTACCAACATCTGAAGTTCACAGATGGAAAAACAAAATTTTGCCAGTCAATTCTCTCCTGGATTGTCACTGATATTTTCTGAGGATCAAATCACTGAAGAACATTTGATACAGTCTTATGGTCAATGGTAAAACTATTTGTCAGATGTTGCACAAGAAGATTTTGCCTGTGTTACTGACATGTTCACATCTTATGATGCCTGAGGAATATGTCTTTCCAACAAAAGATCAATGTCTGGATTATGAATATGACATCTTGGAAAGTAAAATCCAAGTTCACTTAGGGAAGTGGTTTATTACACCTGGGAACAGCAGAATTTTGGAAAACTGAATGGAAAAAAATTGTCTTTTTGATAACAAAGTAAAGTAAATTGTCTCACCATTTTCAGCAGACTATTTGTACAAGCTAAGAATTCTCATTTGGGCTTAATTAAAGATGAGCCATCATTATTCTAGCCCTATAGCTGTGTAGCAAGGTTACTTTAAGAGCTGTGATAGCACCTACATGAAAGAGACAGGTGCACACAGGAACAGAGGATAGCACCTCGAGTCAGTGCTAAAAGGCTTAGGGCTAATTGGCCAACAAGCTGAAGTAAGGAGCCAATCAGGCAAAGCAAACTAGAGACTCATGGGTATTTAAGGACTGAGTGAGCTGTCTGCAAGAATGAGGTGAAGAAGAAGCATACAGGGGAATGGCTCTTCAGCATAATGAGTCAGAAAGCTGCTTCAAAACATGAGAACTTTGGAACCTGAGAGCAGTGACACCATAGAAACACTGCAGAAATCTAGTAAAGTCATCAAGCTATGCTGGAATGCCCAGGTGGGATCTATCCTTGATTTGGGCTCACGAGGAGTTTGTTGTTGAACAGACTAAACTCCAATGGTGGGGAGCAATGCCTTCGTGGAGAACAAGACTGGCTGTAGGGGCAGAGGAGGCCAGAAAGCAGAAATCCCCAGGTTCCCAGAGAGGAGCCTGAGAATACTTACCCAAGTTGGGGCTTTGTATACGGATACCCTAAGTAGAGTGAGAAGGAAGGGACACCACCTGCTATAGAAGGATTGTGCTACAGACATTGGTGTGTCGGTGGGGCTGCTGAACTAACTTCCCCACAGCTTGACATCACTGTTACAGGGGAGGGCAGGCTACCCATGCACATAATCTGGTGGTGAATGCAGGCACAATCCTGCACTTCAGGAGACATTCCCAGTTGGGAGAAATTTCTGACTAAACTGTCATTTGGGGAAAAGCTGCCATTTTGTAGAGGCAGCATTTTGGGAAAGACGTATCACTGTGTTTAGGCCACTAATTTGAGTGCCGCCTTTTTGAGAGGATGGTTATTTTGATTGTATTGCCTTTTGACCAAACACCATAACATTTCACCAATGATCTACTTGTCGCTAAATCGAAGCGCCACTACTCCGTTCTTGTCCTCCTTGACCTCTCGGCTGCCTTTGACACTGTCGACCACTCGCTCCTGTTGGACTCGCTTTACTCTTTGGGCTTCCGTGGCTCTGTCTTTGACTGGTTCTCCTCCTACCTCTCTGACCGCTCCTTTAATGTCTCCCTCCCCGAGTCGACCTCCCCCTCCCTTCCCCTCTCGGTTGGGGTTCCCCAAGGTTCTGTCCTTGGCCCTCTCCTCTTCTCTATCTACACCCGGTCCCTTGGTGAAATTATTGCCTCCCACGGGTTCCAATACCATCTCTATGCTGATGACACCCAACTCTATCTCTCTACCCCCTCTCTCTCCTCCTCTGTCCGCTCACGCCTCGTCGACTGCCTCTCTGATATCTCCGCCTGGATGTCCCGACGCCAACTCAAACTGAACATGGCCAAGACTGAACTCCTCATTTTTCCTCCATCCCCCTCCTCTCCCTCTGACCTGACCGTCTGCATTGATGGGGTCACCATCCGTCCTGTTCTCCGTGCCCGCAGCTTGGGCTTCATTTTTGACACGCACCTCTCCTTTAAACCTTACATTGACTCTGTGGCCAAATCCTGCCGATTCGCTCTCCTCAACATTGCCCGCATTCGCCCCTTTCTATCTGTCTCCTCGGCCAAAATCCTTGTTCATGCCATGGTTATCTCTCGCCTCGACTACTGCAACCTCCTCCTTGCTGGCCTCCCTCGCTCCCACCTGTCCCCCCTTGTGGCGATCCAAAACTCTGCCGCCAAGGTCATTCACTCTGCCCGTCGCTTCGACCATGTGACGCCTCTCCTCCTCTCCCTTCACTGGCTCCCCCTTCCTGAACGTATCCTGTTCAAACTCCTGGTTTTCACGTTCAAATCGCTCCATGACCAAGCTCCCCCTTACCTCTCGGACCTAATCGCCCTACGCGCTCCTGCGCGCGCTCTCCGCTCTTCCGCTGTCCCCTCCCTCGCTCTCCCTCGCTTCTCCTGCTCGCCCAACCGCCTTCGTCCCTTCTCCCTCGCTGCCCCGCATGCCTGGAACTCCCTCCCTGCCGACATCCGCCTCGCCTCCTCCCTCCGCTCCTTCAAATCCCTCCTCAAGACCCACCTTTTCCATGCTGCCTTTCCCAATGCCCTCTAGTCTTTCCCCTTGCTCTTACTGTCAGCCCTCCTCTGCTGACTGCTGCTACCGACCACCTTGTAACCAAGCCAAGTACACGCACCTGAGACTTCGCATCCGCCTGAATGTTTGTTTGTCTTCTCCCATGTCTCTCCCGCTGTCCCCTCTCCTTGTCTCCCCCTCCTTGTCTTTTAGATTGTAAGCCACAGGTAGGGACCGCAGCTGATTGTATGTTCTGTACAGCGCCAGGTTGTTACTGGCGCTTTATAAATGTTTAATAATAATAATAATAATAATAATAATATAGTAAAGAGACTTGTTAATAAGGGTAGAAACTTAAAAATGGTGTCTAAGGATACAGTGAAAGGGCTGCTTTCAGTTATGGCTTAACAGCATGCAGCAATAGTACAGATGATTCAACAGCACCAGGAATTGCAGGGCAGCACTTGCAGGGCAGCACTATCAGTTGGTGTAGGCCCTGACCCAACGATTATCCCCAAATCAGCCTAGAGTAGAAGTTGTGACCTAGAATCGGGGTCTGGAGTTTGTTGACTCTAACAAAAACGGGTCTGAGAGATGATCCTAAGGCCTACCTTGTTATGTTCAAGTGTGTAGCTGCCACAGCTCAATAACCTCAAGTATCACTGTTAAGCTTGACCCCTTTCTAACAGGGGGGGCAGGGAGAACGCTTCTAACTATGATGAAGTCAAACAAGCAATCCTGCTGTAGAGCACAATTTAGGACCTCAAGGTATGGGGGAAATGGGAGTACGCGAGTCTTAGTGGACTTACAGGACTTAGCTACCTGGTGGTTTAAACCAGAACTATGAACCCTGCACCAAATAGTAGATAGTCCTTGACCAACAGTCCTTGACCAATTCCTGCAAGTTCTACCAAGCAACATGCAAGTATGGATGCAGAAACAGAAACCCCAGGCATTGGAAGAAGCAATAGGGGCCACTGAGAATTACTTAATTTCTAGTCCCGAACTTAGAGTTCTTAAGGGCCTGGCTGGGACCTTTTGTTCATTCAAATATTACCCAAACCCCAGAAGAGTGGGAAAACTTGGGTCAAGTTGGGGAGGAAAGGAATATTGTTCTCCCCCCATTAATAGGAAATCCGTCAATGGAATCCAAGACCCTGGAACACGCAAGTATATCTGGGGCAGGAGGATTAGACAAAGTATGATGTTTTCATTGGGGGGAGTTTGGACATATCCTGCAGGACTGCTGAGTCCTGGATTGTGACTAAGCATGGGGTCTCTATGTTTTAGCTGCTTGGTCTGCGGAATAAATCAGAGAACCCCAGTATATATTTAAAAAGCTGATGCCTTGTGGAGTTCCTTTGATAATTCCCAGAGACAAGGGCACAGAATACAAGCCAGGATGCTGTGGTGTTGGGTTGCGATTACTGCAACATAGACTTTTACATGATCACAAGGGCTAATGATTGGCCCGAATAGCATTGCCAGTTTTGCAGATGTTCTCCAGGGAAACCATATTGGATTTTGCTTACAGAAACATATGACTGATATATACATAGATATACACATGTATATGTGTCAATATTTTTTTTAAGGGCTGTATAGCTAGCAATAGTGATGGTAATGAATATTCGGGCCCGTTCAGTCTAGATAGTGAGCTCTGGGATTGTTTTGTGCTGCTACATAGCGGCTGGTGTTTGTTACAGACTCTTTTAGGGTTCCAGGACTGGGTCTGGTGAATTGGAAGGGCCAGATCCCAACCCCTTTGCCTTTTGGCATAGGGGTTATTGTCATTTTATTGTGGTGTTTTCCTTGTTGTTTGCTTGGTGGTGGTCTCTCCTCACCCTCGGGGGCTTTCAAGGGTTCTTCAGGGTGGAACCCACCTTTGTGGGGTGGGGAGGAGTGTAGCATAATTACTTTAAGAGCTGTGATAGCACATACACTAAAGAGACAGTTGCACACAGAAAAGGAGGATAGGCCCTGAATGGTGGTAAGCTCTAATACCTCAGTAGAGAAATGCTGTCTGTAGGCACAGAGGAGGGCAGAATTCCCTAGGCTCCTGGAAAGGAGCCTGAGAATACTTACCCAAGTTGAGACTTTGTATGCGCATGCCCTAAGTAGAGTGAGAAGAAAGGGACACCACACACTATAGAAGGATTGTGCTAGGCACATTGGTGTGGGCGGGGCTGCTGAGCTAACTTCCCCACAACTTGACCGCACTGTTACAGGGCTGGGTTGGCTACCCGCCCACAGGCTGCCTGATTTTTGTTTTGAAAATGAGTACCGAGTATTATGAATGTCTTGTGAAAGTGTAAAAGAATCTCTAGCTCTGTGGGATTATTTTCAGTTTCATACAGGACAGAGTAAGCACATCCATTGATCACATAAAATATTTATCTAAATTTCATCATTTCATGGATAGAGCAGTTATGTAGTATGTACCTAAACCTTCCATCAATTAAATTAAACAGAAAACTAACTTCAAAGAAATCAGGACCCATGTTTCCATAATTTTTTGTATCAATTGTTTTACTTACATCTTTTTATGAAGACCCTCTACTTGTATACAGAGTAGTGTACTTATCATTCAGAGGCAAGTCATCCTACTGCCCCTTTTGTGGGTTCATCTGGAAGTGGAAATGGCACTGTTCCTCTGCTTAATGACAGGGATGAATAAGGGTATCATCCATGCCATTAAAGAGGTGCACCTGGTTTTTGCCATGGGATTGCTTCTTCTAATTCCACAAAGGAAGTTTAGAAGAAAGGACAGAAGATCCACTGCTACAATGATCCTCCCATCTTTTTTCCTAGTTACTAGAAGTTCCAAATCTCTTGCTGTGTGCCAATGAACAACATTCAAGCTGACCATCAGTGCAATCTTCCCTGGGATGATGTGTGTACACTAGCAGTTAGCAAGAGGTCAAGTCCAATTCATTACAGTGGGATTCATGTCCATTCTTCCACCAGAAGATCATGGTGTAAGGAAAACTGATTTGAAGCAAATATACTGGAGCTATGCTGCAAATGGACCCACAATGCTATATTGGCATAGGATGATCTCCTGCATCATGAGAAGATGCTAACATCTGTTTGGCAGCTGTATGTCTTATTCAGTTTTCCATCTGATTTTACATTAGATAGTTTTTGTCAGCAAATGTTTCTCATATCATTTCATTTAATTAAAGGAAATCCAATTGATGTCAGCTAAATTGAAACCAATGACACATAGTTTGGACCACTTTAAAATGACATACTTAGTAATATTCACCAGGGAACTGATGAGTAATTTTTAGATCAATCAGTAGCTGGTGTGTGGTTTTTCCTCTGTGATAAAGGCATGCAAATGCCATACAGCTGTACTCCAAAAGACTCAATTTTGGGCTCCTATTGTTCAATTTTATAATGCATGTTACTGATAACCAACCTCGGTGGTGCAATATTCCAACATAGTAGCGTCCTAAACTTTCAATCATGGATGATAAACATGACATAAATTCCTTGACAGAGAGGAAAATGTTAACTCTACATTGGCGAAGCACTCTGTGGGACAAATTCCATTCTCATTTATACCAATGCCACCAGCTTCACTTTAAATGTTCTTGAAGTGAGACTAGAAATTGGCCTAGTCTTTCAGAAGGGTAAAACTTTCCTCTCCAGTCAATGTGTCAATAGAGCTCTATTTTGAAATTTTGCTCCTTCTAAAGTATACATGTCCAAATATGTGTGTGACACTTTTCACAAGGCTTCCATGCCTAGATCAAACTGGAGAGAAATCTCCAGATCTTAGAGCAATGGTAGTGTCACAGGGGAGGGGGTCTGGGAAGGAATCAAGGGGAAAAGGGCCACTCACTCTTCCCCACACTTTCCTGGGGAAAATAACCTAGCTCCAGGTACCGGAAAGGCTTGCGGGGTTTAGAGTGCCCGTCAGGATAGTGTATTGGCCCTTTAAATGCACAGGGGATTATGCCATTATCACCATTGGGCGCCAGGTAACCTGGGCAGGACTGTTTCCTCTGTTCCACCACCCACCACACGCAACCCTCATTCACCACAGGTGATGGGACAGGATTGATGGTGTCACACGTGGGGAAAAAAGGGATCAGGGTCCCAGGGCTACAGGGCAGGGGGGAACCAGGAGGCACACAAGAATAGGAGGGAGGAAGGACTACCAAGGGCAGGCAGAATCACACAAATAAATGGATAGAACAACAATCTCTCAAGGAAATAAGGGCAGAGGGGGAAGGGACAGACTCACCACACTTTCACTCATCTGAAGTGCTCCACAGTCGCTCAGGAACCAAGGAAGGACAGAGGAAGGGTCTGGGGACAATGCTCGCTCAAACTCTCTGTCTCTCTCCAAAAAAACATGCAAGGGGCCAGTCTAGAAACGGATCACAGCACTGGCTTTTGTAGCCAGGCCACATGCCCCCCCCCCCCCCCCAACGTTCCTGGAGCCGCACGGAGCGGCGAAGCATTCCTGGCCCCACCCCTGCGCTTTGCGTCATGCTGGGGGCTGGCGGATCCCCAGCGCAGTGTTGTGTTGGTTGCTGGGCAACCAGGACGTTGGGTGCTGTGCTGGCAGGAGTGGAGGGGAGGTGCCCCCATTGCTGCAGGAGATGCCGGAGTTCGGCAGCCCGGACCATGTCGTCGTCGCCAGAGATATGATCTCCGGGGGGCAGGGGGGAGAGGACCCTGACAGATGGGGAACCTTTCCACTTTGAAAATTAGTACAAGCTCTGAGGCTTGCATAGAAGTAGGGGGCATGACTGCTTAAGAGGTGCACTCAAGGAACGGAGGGTTCAGATCATGGATCTGTGCCATGAATCTGTCTCCTATCCTTGCATCCATGCCCTCATCTCTGTTCCTTTACCCTAACCTCAGTATTTTAGTGCTTGGAGGTAGGAACTGAATCCAGGAACCAGATCCAGAACCTGGAAAGGGCCACATACAAATGTATTGGGGGCCACCTTTGGCCCCCAGACCTGAGATTCCCCACCCAACTTAAAGCAGGTGTCTTTACAAATAGAGCTATAAATCTGATGCTCCAAAATTTGGCTGTAACAGGCTTACTTATATTCTGTTAATTGGGCCAAGTGAGTCTCACACTCCTCTCTTAGGGGAATTATATGTGCATACATAAAAAGAAGTAGAATATCAGAGACGAAATCTGCCATGTAGCTTGGAAAGGAGAATGTTGTACTCAGCGAAGATTCTTGAGTGATTGATTTTAACTCTTCCCTTCTAAATCATTGTTTTATGGACAATTCTGGAAACCACCAGTTTAGCCAAACCAAGACTTCAGTATAAGTTATAACAAGAAGAGAAGACTACCTTCTGTTAAATGGCATAAATTAGTTTACAGACTGAGGCAGCAGTACTCGCTCTGAAGTAGCCCAAGCAGCATTACTACCACATGTATGGTTGGTAATGACGAAGGGTCACATGGGGTCACATTCCTGATTAATATAACAACAACAACAACAAAATATATAATATAGTGCCTGCCCCTACAATGGTGCTTGAAGCTCTTCACAAAATAAAATAAAATAACCTACAATCATCTGAAATTTGATACACTTTCTACATCTTTATTGCTCTCTGGAGTCACAGGACTTTAGTCTCAAAATGGGGTAAAGCAAACAATTTGGTTACTGTGCACTGCTAAGACAATTCCATGAAAAAAGCACCCACTGTACTAATCTACATACCAGTGGCTTTTTAACGCAACTAGATTCTATGAATTGACACTATCTATGTATTAGAGATAGTAGATAAACAATTCTAGGTCATTACCAAGGATGTGTGTTCACTGTGTTTTCCCCATTGGTGGCAATGAGGAAAATCTAGTGAACATGGGTCCCTGGCTATTTCTTTTACATTCAGTTATCCCTTGTGAAAACAATTTTAGAGGATTAATTTCTACATTGTGTCCTTCCTTGGATGCTTTTTCATGTTTGACATCAGTGATCTCAGCATATTAAGTTTATTTGTTCTAGCCGTTAACCTTGCAATTTAAAACATAATACAAAATGCAAACCTCTAAAATCTTGAGGTTACACAAATTTACACAACTAATCATACCAAACATCGCCCAATTAGGTTCAAATAAGCAAATCTATAAACATTATGAGCGAGACAGTTTAAAACATAGTTATCAATTTCCCACTCTGTCAGGTGAATCAACCATTTGCTATCCCATAGATTCAATCCATTCACTAAAGCTTTAACCCATAAGTCAACTAACTAATATTTAGACTAGCCCATCAGAGTTTGATTGCTGCTTCACAGAATTTTGATATTCAAATTCAATTCCTGGAAACAAAGCAGGCTTGTCCACCACTGGGCTTGCCCTTTCCTTCAGCTGGGATAGCACTTATCCAGACTCCATCATAGCCATTTAAAGAAGACAACTCTCCCATGGCCCAGGTCTCCTGAAACAGGGGAATATCAAAGGTTCTAATATATTGCAAAAAAAATTGTTGTCCAATAACTTGGCCCTCCAGCCAGCCACGTTCCAGGAGACAATCAAAATCAATGCATGAGAGGGGTCTACCAATCAGCCAGCCCCTTCCCATACATCAAATCAGGAGACCCTTGACAAGGTTCCTTACTTGAATTACCACTTCCAGGACTCTCACAGCCTTCCAAACAATCCTTCCTTATCCCCTCTACTAACAAGTGGGGGGGGGGGGGGGGTTTGCTCGTCAAGGCAGCCACTCCCAGGACTACTACTAAATCTGGAGATGATTCACCTGTAAACAATTTCCCTATGTTCCCCCAACTCATCTCTCTGAGAATTAACCCTGGGTTAACAATCCCTTTGTGAAGAACTTCCACTCCTTCCAAAAAGTAATTTGATGCATTTATATCATTTATATCATATAAATGCATTTATATCATAGTCCTGTGGACGGTTCACCCTTAAACTGACTTAAACTGACTTTTTAGGGAAGGTTATTGAGCGGGTGGTGGTGTGGCAACTCCAGAAGCATTTGGATAGGATCAGTTTCTTAGTTCCCTCAAAGTCTGGCTTTTGTCCAGGTTATGGCACCAAGACTGCACTTGTGGCCTTGGTCAATGACCTCTCCCAAACATTAGACCAGGATCAGTCGACCCTGTTGGTATTATTAGATCTGCTGGCTGCATTTGATACTATTGATCACGAACTGTTGGTGGCTCACCTGCGGAACCAGGCCGGGGTGGGCGGTAGCGTTCTTGAGTGGTGCCGCTCTTTCCTGACCAGAAGAACTCAGCGTGTGGTCTTGGTCCCACAGGGATCGATATTGTCCCCGCTCCTGTTCAATGTATATATGCAGCCACTGGGGGAGGTCATTAGGGGGTATGGTGTGAGGTGTCATCAATATGCTGATGACACCCAACTATATCTCTCTTTTTCATCGGACTCAGACCCGGTAGTCTCATTGCTTACCCAGTGCTTGTCAGCTGTGGGGGATTGGATGCAGGCAAGTCGACTGAAACTGAATCCCAACAAGACGAAGGTGATTGTTGTGGGTAAAGCAGGGGGTGGGAGGATCCCCATCGTTGATGGGGCCCATCCCCCCTTGGTGGCTCAAGTCCGCAGTCTGGGGGTGCTCCTGGACCCACAGCTTCGCCTGGATGCCCAGGAGATGGCTGTGGCAAAAGGAGCATTTTGCCAATTACATTTGGTGCGTTGGCTGAAGCCGTATGCCTCAGATGCAGATCTTGCCACAATCATCCATGCTTTTATTACCTTGAGACTAGATTACTGCAATGTACTCTATGTGGGGTTACCCTTGGTGACAGCCCGGAGGTTGCAGTTAGTGCAGAATGCGGCGGCCTGTCTCCTGACTGGGACGGGGCGGCGCGAGCACATAACACCTGTGCTCTGTTCTCTGCACTGGCTGCCAGTGATGTACCGGGCCCAATTCAAGGTGTTGGTGCTTACCTTTAAAGCCCTAAATGGCTTTGGCCCGACATACCTCAGAGGCCGCCTCAACCCCCAGGTTCTGGATTGGCACATGCGGTCATCGGGGAGTGCCCTCCTGCAGGTCCGCTGAGTGTCTCAGGTGTCTTGCATGCGGAGGGCGTTCTCGGTGGCCACACAACAGCTGTGGAATGCTCTCCTGTCAGAGGTCCATCTGTCTGCAGACCTCCCCTCTTTTCGTAGATAATGTAAGTCCTGGCTGTTCCACCTGGCCTTTGGGGAGGGGGAAGGGGAGAGTGGGGGGTGGGTTGTTAGATGGGGTATTATTGCTGCTTTTATGTCTTATTGTTTTTAGATGTTTTGTGTGTTTTATTGTTGTACACCGCCCTGAGCTGCCTGTGGCAGGAGGGGGTGGCATAAAAGCTGAATGAATAATAAAAGCTGAATGAATATCAGGGACTAAAGAGGCCTTGATAGTTTCCAAATAGTGCTAAACTTTCCCCCAGCTAAAAATCTTTTTAAAAAACAGTCCTTCTCCCAACAGGCACTAGTGGTGATGGGGTCACTAAGTCCTGGGTTGCCCACAAAAGTTACCCCAAGGTCCTTCACCCCATCCACAATGACACATTCCTGGGCTTCTCATGCCACAGGGATAACTATTTTAACCCTGGATTCCATAGGTACAAAATTTACATTTTTCCTCAACTCCAGTAACTTATCCAATAAAAAATTGTATTTCATAAAACTACGGCTATGACTGTCCACAGATGCTTGAGAAAAAGTCATCATCAAATTATTTTCCAATAGGCCCAAATTAAGCAAATCTTCCTTACCCTCTTCTCAGCATATTATACAGATCAATCTCAACTAGCGCCTTCCTCGAGGTCCCCTGGGTATTCCGGATATCCTGGGTGCTACTATGAGGAGGGTGTTCTTGGTGACTGCACTGCAGTTGTGGAACTCCCTCCCAATGGAACTCAGCCTGTCCCCGGACCTCTCCTCCTTCCATAGACAATGTAAGACCTGGCTGTTCCACCAGGCTTTTGGTGAGGGAGACGGGTAATGGGTGGGGAGTTGGGTGTGGTGGGAATGTGTTGGTTTTTTTATGCTTTGTGGGTTTTATTGCTTCTTTTTTTTTTTTTTAGTGTTTTTAGTGTAGCATATGTTCTTAAGACGTTGTGAGCCACCCCAAGCTGCTGTACAGGAGGGGGCGGCAAATAAATCTAATAAATAAATAAAATAAAACTATGATATCTTCAAATAAGTTGATAGCTTGCTGGAGTCTGTATTTGGTCTGTGCAGCTCCAACTCCCACGTTTAGTGTGTCCAGCCTAATAATGGACAGCCCCCTGTGTTTATTTCATGCACATGTGGGCAGCTCCCACTAGTAGTGCCAGTGAGAGTGAGAAGGGCAGGAAGCAGTCACTCCTCAAACATGCCAGGCTCTTCGCCCGTGACTTTGCACTGCTGGTGGACCTGTATGCATGGAAGCACTGCATGCAACTTAAATAACAGGAAATGGAGATGTGGGCATACATTAGCCTACATTCACCCACACAGTGGGTTCCACTCCACATTCTCTGAGACTCCACTGTGAGAGTGGGGGCTGCGTGGCCAGTGGGGGAAAACACTTAAAAAACAGGCATGTGAGCATCCACCTGGTGTGGGTTATTGTGGGCTATTCTGAGTCATTTGTTAACATTCTTCGTCAAGAAAAAAAGTGAGCCTTGGATCTGGACATTACTTTTACTGATGCTGTTTAATCATATGGGAGCAATTATGATGATTTTATTTGATACAGAAAAAAATTCAACAATAGCAGACTAGACAAAAAAGGTCTACTCTTTTGAACTCTGCCACTATTGGATATGTCTGCTTAATTCTCTCCGCTGGTGTTTTGCTGAAAACCTCATTTGTATTCTGTGGTTATGTGGGGATATTACTTAACTGTGGGACATTTTCTCTTCTTCATCTTTGGGACGTTGGTTTCACTTAACTCTATTTACCAAATTATCCCTTCTAACAAACTACATGCCTTTGAACTGATCAAAAAGGCGCCGTTTCAAATCATGTAAAAGAAAGTGTACTCGAAGCCTTGGCTTTGGTTTTAATATGTAATTGCAAGGAAGAATAGAAGAATGGTTAGGGTGGGAAGCCAAAGCCACTTGCCACAGCCCTGTTTCAGTACATATACTAAATAAACGTAAGCTCCTGTGACTTCAGACTTGGCATTGGGACATTAGGAAGCTGAAATAAAAATGGAATTTTCCTATTGCTGCTATGTTATGTCTTGACACCATCCCAGAAACTACATCCTTCCACAAAACCATCTTTGCAATATATCTGGCAAGAGGAAAAAATGCATGGGGAAAATACATGCCAAGATGTGCCCGAATCATATATTTACATACAACTAATACAGTTTTTCAGGATTGTAGCTAGGTTGGAATGGGTGCAAGTGCAGAAGATGGAGTGCCTCCCTTGTCTTGCCCCACCTCCACCCCCGCATTTGATGCATACACATTCCACATGCATTGTGAGCCCCCAAGGCTTCTGGGCCCCAGTGCAGCTACACCTGCTGTACCTATTATAGCTACACCATTAACAGGGTGCATAGTAGCACCAGCATAAAATGGGCAGGTGCTGATGATTGAAGAGGATCAAACCTCAGGCTGGTGCAAAAACATGCAGGTGCTCATAGAGGAGAACAGCTGAGCACCTATCAGGTGGAAATGCCCTGATGGGTTATTTTATTATTTATTTAATTTTTTTAATGGATCATGGGTATTTAAGAGGACATGCCTCAGTCTGTTGGGGGACATTGTGGAGGAGGAGGGCTGGAGTTGAGCTCCCCACAGAGGTGGGAAAAGGAGTCCGTCAGATGCTACAGACCCATGTAGGAACCCCGACGAACAAGTCCTGCCTTGAGCTCTTGGCAAGTGGAGGAACTGAGACAGAACTACTGCTTGGGTGAAAGCAAGCTGCCAGAAAACTTGCCGGTGAAGACTACCTGAGGATAGGCCTTTACATCCTGAAAAAGGACTTACCCCAGGATCAGGACTGTACTGTAAAGACTAAGGACTGCAGAGGTTCAGCATAGAACGGCTGTGAGCTAGATTCCCCATAGAACCACTCTAAGGGCCACCTTCCAAGTGGGGAGTGTCCACCCTGCTACAGCTGAGCTAGATGTGGTGGGGAATGCTGGCAGCACCGTAACCCACCACCTGTGTGTACTAGGTTGGAAAATATATATTTTGAATAAGCCTCTCCAGAAAAGCTTGGGTTTTTACTGGAAATGGCACCCTGCGAGGCAGTAATAGGACTACTTACAGCCTCAACACAGCAATAGGTGGCGTTAGTCTGGCTGTTGCAGCAGCAACAGATGGCACAAAATCAGCATGATCAATTATTTTATTATGGACTCTAACAGATCAAGTAACTGAGGAGTTACGGAGTGAGACCACTAGAGAGGTGGAAGCTCAAACCTACCAACTGGAACTGGAGGCTAGTTGCCAGACTGAGCCCATATGGTAGCAGAGAGCCTACAAGCAAACACAGGTAAGGCAGGTAACCAAAGGAAAGGAAACTGATCCAGAAATGCCGCTTTGAGTGTCCTGGGGTGGCAAGGCACATATCCAGCTAGACTTAGCAGGCCAAAGCCAAAATGGGAGAATAGAAAGTATGGAAAGAGCAACCAGCTGACAGCTTAGACAAAAAGGGAGAAATAATTCAATTATAAGCAAGGGAGACACAATAGGGGCTTTTTTGGCAATGCCTCCAAAGTAAAAGAAATTAAAATTACCCAAATGGTATCAATAAAAGATGTAATCCATGGCCATGACTGGTGTGATGTGGATTATTATGTAATGAGACAATTCTATTAAATAATAAGGAACACTGGGATTATTGTTGTGAGAAGAATAAATGGTCCCCTGAAAGCCAAAAAGACTGGCAATGACTGAGAATTAAGAAAAGATATAAGACTTATGTAAGTATACAGGAACTAGTATTATTCTAGAAAGATGTATGTGGAGGGATCCTCAGCACACTTGGGGTATTTTCAGACGTTACGAGATCACAGTCAACCACAGTGAATCTGCACATGGTGAAAGTGATACCGTAACGTCTGATGGGGGGAACGGAAGTTCTGCCCAGATGTTGATCACAGTCAATCAC
>QEPC01014595.1:0-11309 GCA_003113815.1 Sphenodon punctatus | reverse complement strand
TGTTTTTTAAATCCAGGCTGGGCAGGGTGGGTGGGGGTGCCCCCCCTTCCACCCGCACAGCCTGGGAGAGGGAGGGGGAGGAATTTTTTTTTTATTCCATTGATTTCAATGGGGACAGTTCCCCACTGAAATCAATGGAATAAATCCGGTACCGGTATACTGCGTGTAATCCGGGAATCCAGTTTTTTGAGAACCGGTAACCGATATTCTGCCTGGTGTCCCACCCCTATACTCAAGGTGCAGTCACACCATTGATTTATATAGTGGCATTATGATATTTTCAGTTTTATTTTCTATCCCATTCTGTTTGCTTTTTTGATGACTGCTGCATATTGAGCTGAGGATTTCAGTGTATTCTTCACAGTGACTCGAATGAGGTACACAGTGGCTTGAATTAAGTGTCTCTCCCCCATACACCACACTGAGGAGTGGAGGTGGGGTGTTGTAGTAACCAGCTTTGGTGGTGTTGGTGGGTGTTAGTAGTGATTGTGCAGGTGTAACACAATCTACCCAGTGCTGCTGCAATCACCCAGACCTCTATGTTGCAGTGCTCTGTGGCATTCCATGAGGCTAACACTGCAGCATTTGGAGATGGCTTGCCTTCACAGCCACTGTGGTTTTGTGGCAGTTTTACAATGGTCAACTTTTATGACTTCCAATACTTAAATTCTGACCTGGTGTGAACCCCAGCATGTTTTCACTTCCAGAAAGGGATTAAAACAATAATTTACTTGCAATGCTTACCTGTGGGGGAAAGGGTGGAATTGTGGTGCACTGAACTTACGTGCTGCCGTAAGCATGCACGAGTCACAGATAGATAGGAATTTTTCTCTATCCCTTGATTGCACCAGGTGATTTGGGGTTTATTTGCAAACTTCGAGCAATGTTAACTTGAGCTTTTCTTTGTAATCCTCTTCTTTGTCACAATGTAGGTAGAATTCCAGTGTGAATGTTCTAAATTTTCAACAGACTTGATCCTGATCTGAACACATCTGATAAACACCCTTAGTGAGCTGTAATAGGGTGTGACTGCGATGGAGGACTGCACAACCTGGGCTGTATCGTTCCCTTGAAAAATTCTCTCCAAAAGAGATGAAGGGTCAAATAACATGCTTCTTGAGATTTGCACAGCTCAGAGCTGCTAGCATTCCCAGACTCCCACCCCATGTCTAAGCAGGCAATCACCTGGCATGGGTCCAAGCAATAAGGTTGTGAGTGATCCAGGGCAGCAGCTATGCTGAGGTCAGTGCTCCCCCTGAATGAACAAGAAAGGCAGTTGTCCCAAAGCCAGCAGTGGTAAAGATAAGTAATGGATTGGATGAGGAAAATGTCAAATGCCAGCAGCACGGGATACTGCTGGATCCCAGATATGCAGTGATCCAGTAAAGTTGTCTGTGTCCTGGCTTCACACAGTTGTCAGTTGTCCAAGTCATTCTTCCTGTCGTGGATAGGACAATGATGTGAAATAAGCTGAGACTGGGTTACATTTCAAAAGACTCCCAACATCACATATGCAGAGGCTATATACAAAAGTTAGAAAGACATAGGATTTATTTTTAATTTCCATTGGAATGGGGTTCCCCCCCATGAGCACAAGATTGCACTTTTGAATTGCCAACATAATCTGATGGATAAAGTGTTCTCTCTGTCCACTTTCCAATATTTTTTCTGAGTACCCTTTCAGGCTTCAGATCACCCAAACACAAGTGGTTTTATCGGGAGACCAGGAAGTTGATATTCTAGGAACAAATATCTTGGGCCTGAATTTTCTATGATTATTTGGTATTTAATGCACTGATGATTTCTCAAGCAGAACCCTCAGTGCTAGACCTATTCTCACATCATGTCTACATGTCATGTGTAGCCCAGGAGTAAAGGAATGAAACAATGTCATTCAAATCATACTTGATTATTTTGCTAACATCACCCTCACACATCACAGGAAATCATTTTTCCAATTGGGATGTTAATCATAAAAGATCTGGCAGGGAGAGCAGTGCTTGTAAGCAAGGGCCCCCAGTCTCCTTCTAGACAACTGCTGTGGTGCACCACAGTGCTCCTATGACTCAGCACAGTGCTCCTATGGCTCCGTCTGGGGCATCTGTGAAGAGGGAGTGGGCACTTCTGGGATTGGGAAGAGAGTGGCGTGGTGCTACGCTTCTGCAGCTGCCAGTTACATGGGACCTCACTCTTGCTCCTGCCCATCCTGGGACTTGCCCCTCCCACCCCAGGACATTTTGCAGGGTCCCTTTTCCCTGTGGGGCCTGGGACAGTTGACCCAGGTTGTCCTGTGGTAAGGCTGGTCATGTAAGCTGCTAAGTCCACAAAAAGGCATTTTCCTGATTTTCTTTGCTTTATCTGAACAATGAATTCTTTAACAGTTCAAATTTAAATACTACCTAAGAAAAAATTAATGCTCTCCTCTAGTTCTAAACTTTTTCTATTAGATTTTTATACACTGTAATGAAAAGCTTTTCCACTGTGGAGATTATATGCAGTGCAATAGTCTGTGAAGTGTATGTTCTATGGAAATAACATCCAGCCCATTGATGGGGCTACGTAATGGGACAGGTTTTTAAAACCTGTCCCTCACCTTTGTCTCCACAATTACTTAGATGTGCAATCAATATTAGTTGGAAAGGGAAGGACCTGATCGTCATGGCAAATCAGGTGCTGACATTTCAATGATCTTACCGTTGCCTGTAAATAACAGCAAGGAAAAACTGTCAATAATTGTTTGTACCTAAAAAACTATTGGCACAAAAATGAACGCTCAGGTAAGGACAGGCTGAAAATTTGGTCTGAGTGATTAGCACAGTGTATGATAGTTATATAACAAAGAGCACTTTCAGGCAAAACTCTCTCAGTACTAAAACAAAGCAAAAAGATCCCAGTGAAAAGATTGGCTAGAACTCATGCAAACTAACCCAGTTTTCCAAAGATTTAAGAATAATAATCTACTAAACGTCCACATTGTTTTACCATGCAAATATTTACTATTCCATCAAATATGTCAGCAACTTTTCATGCTTCCATGCTACTATATTAAAATACCATGCTTTTGCTCAGCGAGATACCACTTGAATATTGATATCTATTTTTATCTGAACACTTTACTATTCTTATGAACAATGTACAATCTTTACCAAAAAGAGACAATTTCACCGAGAAGCAATGTAAAAGCATGAAAGAAATATAATCAGCTGCCTCCCCATGAACTATATGCAATATATCATTAAACTTTGTATTAAAGACATCCCTAACTTCATTGGAGGCCCTTGAGTTATGCCATGTGAAATGTTTGTTTTTATTTCCAGTTCTGTGAAGACACTGAAGACTGAAACATGTAAGGTTAAAACCAGAATCGACAGTGGCACAGCAGTGACCCTGACCGACTCGAGTCTCCACCACACCACTGACACAGCCGAGGTCAAATCGGGAAACTAACCACATGTGACCCTGGCCAGGGAGCCATCCCAGTCCTGCCCCTGCACTGTGGCCATCCTCTGCCATGACAGGAAGCCATTGTGGCCAATCATGGACCACCATAGTGGCATGTCATAGTGGGTCAGAACATACGTTCAAAACCGCTGTGGCCAACTTTGTCCTGGACTGACCCCATGAGGAGGAGCAGTAACCCAGGCTATGACTTCGGCACTTTGCCGAGTAAAAGCCTGGGCTAGCTGCCAACATGCCCGGGGTCAGTCCAAGGCAAACATCTTGGGACACAAACATCACAGTAACCCATGGGCCACAGTGGGACAAAGCTGGCCAGAGTGGGTCACTGTCACGTTTGTTTTTACCATAAGTCACCAAATCCTATAAATGTAACAGGTAAAATGAATAAATCTCAGCCTTCAAACAATGCTTTGTCTAAGTAGTTATGCTTAGTAATCCTGTGATTCCATACCACCCCCATTAGAGGGGGGGGGTTGGGCATGGGGGGAGAGTATGGGAGGGAGTGCACCTGTCTCCCTGTGGGAGGCACGGTATGGGCATGTGGTGGGTGGTTGGAGGGGGGAGTATGAGTATGCTGAAAGTGTGCGCAAATGCCTTTCCCCCCCAGCCAGTGAGAGGGGGTTATGGGCACAGGAGAAGTGGATGGGAGGCAGTGCCATGGCCCCTTTGTGAGTGGGGCTGCATATACGGGGAAGAAGGGTGGCGGTAGAGAGTAGGGGGTGTTTCCCTGCCTGTTTCCTTTGCCACTTTGTCTCTGAGGATGCTGGACTCAGGAGACCCTCTCAGGCTACCCACCTCCCTAGGTTCTTGTGGGCCATTTTGAGGGGTGGGAATTGAGTCATGTGCTGGAGGGGGAAGCCTCTTTGGAGGGGGTTGGGAAGGGACATGTTGGGCATGGGGAGGTATGGCGAGGTGAATATAGACCATTGGGACTAGGGATATACACCAGGAACCCATGTCATTTTTTGTTATTAAAAACGGTTGTTTTCATTATCGTTATTAACAAAATGTCATTATTTGTTATGGTGTTATTGGTATTGGTATCGATTTTGAGCAATAACAAAGGTTTTGTTTTCAGTATAATTTCCGCTGTGGGCTGCTACTAGTGGCAGAAGTGCCAGCAGACACCTGCCCCAGACTTCTCAGAAGTTGAACTCCTTCCTCCCTTTCTGATTATAATGCAGTAGCAATAAGTGCACAATGACAATCTGAAAAATTACTAACATGTACGTCTAACCTAAACCTACACCTCTAATATCCCATACTATATACAATAGTTTAAGTATCTATATCAATAAACTTTTATCTGCTATTTGTTCTTTCTATCTCTATCAATCTATCAATCATATTCCTATCCTATAATGTTAATATGTATAATAGAAAAGCCTAGTATCTATCCATCCATCCAGGGGGAGACAGACAGGGGAAGGTAAAAGGTAAAATATAGGGTATAAGGTAAGGTATAACACCGAGGGCTGGGGAAGATTTTTAGTGCAAGCACCAGAGTTCTGTATACAAAACTTGTCACAGCAAGAGCTAACACAGAACAAGAGTCAAACAGCCTAGCCCTGCAACATAAAGTGTTGCAGTGCCCACCCCAAAGCTCCCATGATTGGTTCTGGGAGGCAGGAGGCATTGAGCAATCACAGGGTGCCATTCAACTGCCTGGGACCTGCTTATGCTGCTCATTGGCAGGCGATTACATCCATCAGATCCTTCCCCTCCCATCACAGGACCAGTTCAAGAGTTCAGTGCTGTTTCTGGCTCCAAGATGTCTGCTCCCTCCTCACCTCTCCACATTTTCCTCCAAAAAACACCTGCCAAGCAATAATGAAATCGATAATGACTGTCGTTATTGATTTTGTTATTTATCTTTGTTATCGTTATTGCAATAACAATAACAAAAACAAGAATGTCATTATTATTATCAATATAACAAAAATGAAGTGCACACCCCTAATTGGGACTCTGGGGAGAGACACTTGGTGTCTGTTCCTGTGTCCCTCTCCCTTGGGGGCTAAGGGCAGTAGTGCCTCTGATCTGACCCTGATGCTGATTAATGCAATGTCAGTGGCTAATAAAACATCAAAAATCTATTCTCTTATTCAGGATGAGGCTGCCAACCTCATTTGCATTACAGAGACTTGGCTGGATGAAGCATCTGAGCCAATTTTGTCCCAGTTGGTGCTAGCTGGGGGCTTGGTGCAGCATCTGTCTAGGATCGGAGGCCGGGGGGGGAGGTGTGTGGCAGAGTGGCTGTGATCTGTAGACACCTTGACCTTTCAAAGGTATCTGGTGCCTGACTCCACCAATATGGGATGTGTCCACCTCGTGTTGGATTTGGCTGGTGATAGACTGGGGATTTTGCTGGTGTACTGACCACCCGCTGCATTGCCAACTCCCGTGACTGCTCTAGCTGAGCTGGTCTCAGAGGTGGTGTTATCATTTTCTTGGGGGATTTCAACATGCACGCTGAGGTCAGCCTTTCAAGGTTCATGGCCACTATGACAACTATGGGCTTATCCCAGATAGTATCTGGCCTGACACGTAAGGTGGAACAAACACCGAATTTGATGTTTTGCAGAAGCCTGGAAAACACTGACTGCTTAGTCAGTTATCAGTCTGTCTCTAACCTTCCCTTTTTAGGGAATGTTATTAAACAGGTGGTTGCCCAATACCTCCAGGCTCATCTCAATGCTGTCAGATTCCTGGACCCATTTCAGTCAGGCTTCCATCCTGGGCATGGTATGGAGACTGCACTTCTGGCCTTGGTTGATGATCTGTGCCTGGAGATTGACAAGGGGAATTCTACCCTGTTGATCCTATTAGATCTTTCAGCGACTTTGATACAGTGAACCACGAGGTGCTGTTGACATGACTGTGAGACCTGACGGGGTTGCATGAGACCAATATTGAGGTGTTCCACTCCTTCCTGTTACGGAGGTCCCAGAGAGTGGTGATGGGTGATTGCTCTGCATCCTCTAGGGACCTTCCCTGTGGAGTCCCACAGGGTTCTATTCTGTCCCCCCTCTTGTTCAAAGTGTATATGAGGTCTCTGGGTGAGGTCTTTTGGAGGTTTGAGGTAAAGTGCCATCAGTATGCTGATGACACTCAGCTCTACATCTCTTTTTCATCCGACCCAGGCCCTGCAGACTTGGTGCTTACCCATTGCCTGGCTGTTGTTGGGAACTGGATGAGGATGAGCTGACTGAAGCAGAATCCAGACAAGACTGAGGTGATGATGGTTGGCCAGCATTGTGATCTGGAGGGGATTGGGACTCCTGTTACTGATGGAGTCCTCCCCCTCTGATCAGTCAGGTTCGCAGCCTCAGAGTGCTTCTGGACCCCTTGCTGCACCAGAATTGTCAGGTTGTAGTGGTGGCTAGGAGCGCTTTTCACCAACAAAACAAATAAAAACAATACATATAAACCAGCATAAAACCCCCAAACCCTCAACATTACACCGGTGCTGTGAAATCTGCACTGGCTCCCTCTAGCTTTCCTGGCACAATTCATGTGACCTTTTATATGAATCCGGGCACCTTTTATCTGGGCACAAATGACCTTTTATATGAATTGGTTTTGACCTTTAAATCCCTCAATGGTCTGGGCTCCACATATCTGACAGACCTCCTGCCCTTCTATGCCCCACTGCAGCCCCTGCAATCAGCTGGGAGTGCCTCCCTATGGGTACCATATGTTAGGCCCTTTTACACAGACACTCTACCACCAATAAAATGGGTGTTACATTTTATTATACATGTTGCAGGACAACACTGCAGCCCTGCAACATGAGCCCTTTTCACACGAGATGCCTCTGGGTGTAGGTGTCTGTGTAAACACCACTTGCGGTGGGTGTAGGTGCATGCATGCTTCCGTGCAACACCCATCTCCACCCACCACCAACCCACGGAGCAACGGATTCCACTGCCGATTGCTCTGTGGGTGGGTGGAGATGGGTGATGCGTGGGAGCATGCACACACCTACACCCACCACAAGTGGTGTTTACACAAACGCCTCCACCCATCTCCACACAGCAAAACTAGGTGGAGGCATCTCGTGTGAAAAGGGTTCATGTTGCAGGGCTACAGTTTTGCCTTCTATGATGTATAATAAAATGTAACACCCATTTTATCGGTGTTAGAGTGTCTGTCTAAAAAGGGCCTTAGACTTGTTTGTATGGTGAGGACTCACAGGGAGACATTTGCAGCTGCTGTCCTGATGCTATGGTACTCCCTTCCCCCAAAGGTTCATTTGAGCCCAAGCCTGGGCATCTTCTGGAGGCGGTGTAAAACCTTTTTATTTGTTAAGGCATTTGGAAGGCAAGGATAGGGAATAGGGTGGTTGGTGGGGGGTTTGGGACAGGAGTGTGAAGGGATGGTTGGGGAAGGTTTTGTGGGGTTGAGGAGGGAGGAGGGGAAAGGTTGAGGGTTTGGGTTTTTTATGCTGTTTTATATGTTTTGTTTTATAAGCCACCCTGAGCCATTTGGAAAGGGCGGGCTAAACATTGAAAATAAATAAATAAATACAACATTGAAAATTCTGTAGTATATCTCATTCTCCAAAACACTCCAGATGTGACAGATACAGTCAATCAGAAGTGACCTTCAAAGGGACATTGCTCAATGTGTTGGGTTTTTAATGTGCAAAAATGTTCAACGAATGTCATATCTCCCTCAAGCTATAAGAAGTGAGGTCTGAAATATGAAGGCCATATAATGTACTAAAATGACACTGTAAAAGGGGCACTATTGGGTAGCTGCAAAGGAAAGACAAGTGCAAGTTCAGCTCCAAATTATTTTAATATTTTTCTTGGACTAATTTGAAAGTTAATGCAAAGAATGTGGCTTTATTACAATTACTACTTGATTCATTTTCCTAGGAAGCCAAATTGGGGTGGAGGTGGGGGAATCAATCCAAGAGAAAAATCTACACATCAGGTTTTCTGCAGTTAGGCAAGCTGCATCAACATCACAGGTCTGACTTCAGGGCTTGGCATCTGGACAGTGATATCTAGTTTAAAAGACTCTGGCACTCATGCTAACTACACAAGGGCAGCGTGCCAGCTAGTTTCAAATGAACAGTTTAGATGTTTTCTTGTGACATATCATCATGTCTCTAACCGTCTTGGCTGGCTTAAAAGGTAGGCAAATTAAGTGGCCACCTACTTGAGAGAGACGTTAAGGGCAGCAGCACCTTACAGGGCAGGGAAGAGCAATCATACTGTCCTCTGCAGCCCCACTACACCTAGCCTGCTTCTGGCTGGGGAAAGGATAGGCAGGAGAAGCATGTCTGGTGGCAAAACATGATACAGGTATGGCTGCCTCAGGACTGAAGGCTCCCAGGCATTGTCTATTGCTGACAGTGCTGGGCTTCCTTCAGTCTGTTCATCCTTTCCTGCAATGAACATGCCTAGCAGGAGTGCTGGAAGCATTGTATGTAAGGCATGGGAAATCATTAGGCCACTCAGCACTGGTTAGGCCCTATCTGAAGAGTACTGAAAAATAATTGTTCTCCATTCATATGGAGGGCAAGACAAGTGACAATGGGTATTTTCAAACATGACACTACCACGGGTGACCACGCTAACTCCGGCGTGGCCACCCATGGTGGTGTCACATCTTCACCCACCTGCCAGATGTTTGCTGCAGGTGAGAGCAGAGTCAGCACACATCCTGGAGTTAGCCCTGCTACGGTGCGGGGAAGGCAACCTCAGACTGGTAGAGAGGGCCAGCACATCTGATGGACCACTTTACTTAACTCCAACCAGTGTCTGGAGCAGTTCCGGGTGGGCATGTCGTCCTCATAGGCTACCGCACCCGCCCATTGGGGAGGAGGCAGGGCCATGCTGAGCAGCACAGGGGGTGGGGGTGGGTCCATGCAGACCCACGTCTGCATGTCCCTCGCCCTCTCCCTGGCCCCTCCCCAGCTNATGATCCGCCCTTTTCTGTCTGTCTCCTCTGCCAAAACACTCATTCATGCCCTAGTCATCTCACGCCTCGACTATTGTAACCTCCTCCTTGCTGGCCTTCCCCGCTCTCACCTTTATTCCCTCATCTCTGTTCAAAACACTACTGCCAGGATCATCCACCTATCCCGTTGCTTTGACCATGTGCAGCCTCTCCTCTCCTCTCTCCACTGGCTCCCTCTTCCGGAGCGTATTCTGTACAAACTCCTCGTCTTCACTTACAAAGCCCTTGACAACCTCACTCCCCCCACCTCTCTGGCCTGATCTCCCTCCGAACCCCTGTTCGAGCACTCTGCTCCTTTTCTATCCCCTCCCTCACCCTCCCATGACTTCCCTGCTCCCTCAAATGCCTTCGTCCCTTCTCCCTTGCTGCCCCCCACACCTGGAACTCCCTCCCCGCCCTTGTCCGCCTTGCCCCCTCCCTTTGTACCTTCAAATCCCTCCTCAAAACCCACCTCTTCTGCTCTGCCCTTCCTAACTCCTGATAACCATTCCCACCCAGGATTATCCCCCACCTGTTATCTGTATACTCCCAATTTACTGTAACCAAGCCAAGAACGTGTACCTGAGTTCTTGCATCCTCATGAATGTTGCATCCCTTGTTTCTCCCTCTGTTCCCTCTTCCCTGTCTCTCCGCCCTGTCTTTAGATTGTAAGCTCTCAGGCAGGGACTGTATATATCTCTTTTACCAAGTACATCAACAGCGCTATAGGACAATTAATAATTAATAATATTAATAATTAATAATTAATAATTAATAGGTGCTGGGTAATAGGTAATACATAATAATTATTAATTAATAATTAATAATTATAACTTATTGATTAATCACTAATAATTAATAGTTAATAATTAATACTTAATGATTAATAGTTAATAATTAATAATTACTAATTACCTAATATCCAGTGATTAATAATTAATAACTAATAATTAATACATAAAAATAGGGGAGTACAGTTCATTTCTGTTATGATAAAAATGAAAATGCATGTTTTATTTTTTGTTATTGTAATAATGAAAAAGAAAAATAATAATAAAAAAAATGAAAACAAATTTTAGTTTTCCAAATAATGGGAAAATACTGAAAAATATATTTCTGGCAATAACTTTTTTGTTAATTATTCGATTCTGATAAAACTTGAGGAGCTTGTACCCCTATTGGAGGGCACTATGGGTACCATATTTCAGAAGGATTGGATAAAAGTAACCAATTGTATAATTGAAAGTTGTGATTTTAAGAAAAGCTGCATACGCATTCCTGGCTATAACATTTTTATCTTCAATTTGCATGAAACTGGTAATAATATGACCGTCCCCAAGATTACCAATCTCCACTAGCAGTGCCATCTGTTGCTCCGTGGGTGGGTGTGGGTGGAGATGGGTGTTGGCCGGGAGCAAACACTCACCAACACCCACCGAAAGTGGCGTTTACACTGACACCCCCACCCATCTCCACCCAGGGAAATGCGCCCCACCCACCGGCCAACACTCATCTCCACCCAGAGGAACTGGGTGGAGGCATCATGTGTGCACAGGGCCCATGGTGATTGACTGCAGTGGTGCCCTGAAGCATGTATAATAAAATGTAACACCCATTTTATGGGTGTTACAGCGACTGTGTAAAAATGGTCTTAGCTCAAAATATATTACATGCAAAATTATAGATTCAGATGGAATGGGATTAAAAAATTCTCTTTAGCTATTTTAAACCAAAGAGTAACATAGACCATTTGTGTTCCTGGATAAAGGAAGGCCAATTTGTGCATTCAACCACCCAAAATAACTGAATACTTTCTCCCCATAGGTCCTATTGCCACCACAAGCTCTAGAACATTCATTGTTTTTAAAACCAATTCCATATTTTTTGTGTTCTTACAA
>QEPC01014591.1:21796-34955 GCA_003113815.1 Sphenodon punctatus | reverse complement strand
TGTCTATCTTATTCTTTGTAAAGTGCCAGGTACATCGCTGGCACTATATAAATGCTTATAATAATAATAATAATAATTAATACGTGGGGCTACCCTTGGTGCTGGTTCGGAAGCTGCAGCTGGTGCAGAATGTGGCGGCCTGTCTCTTGACTGGGACGGGTCGACGTGAGCACATTACACCAGTGCTCCGTTCTGTGCAGTGGCTGCCAATAGTTTTCCAGGCCCAATTCAAGGTGTTGGTGTTAACCTTTAAAGTCCTAAATGTCTTGGGCCCCACCTACCTCCGGGACTGCCTCACTCTCCGGGTCCTGGAGTGGCCCCTGTGGTTGGCCGGGGGTGCCCTCCTCGGGGTCCTCCGGGTTTCCTGGGTGTCCACCACGAGGAGGGCGTTCTCCGTAGCTGCACCATGGCTGTGGAACTTCCTCCTGTTGGAGGTCCGCTTAATTACTGACCTCCCCTCTTTCCGCAGACACTGTAAGACCTGGCTGTTCTGCCAGGCCTTTCCTGAGGCAGGTGGGGTGAGTGGGTTGAGTTAGGGTGGGAAGGGATGGGTTTTAATTTATTGTTTTAATTGATTATTGTGTATTTTAATATGTTTTAATATGTTGTGAGCTGCCCCGAGATGCCTGAGGCAGGAGGGGGTGGCATATAAGTTTTAGAAATAATAATAAATAATTAGAAATAATAATATTCCCCAAAAATTATGGATGGGGTCATTTTAAAGAAAGGCATAATTCATTTTCATAGATGAGAAATTGTGGTGCTCTGGCACACTGCAAGACATCTTGTACCATTCCCATGCTGGGAGAAGTCAAATAAATTATTTTTTGACCGTTCTCTTTATGATCCATTTCCTTAGCAATCTCAGAATCATGACATGACAAAAGTCCCAGAGCTTGTGAATAGTAAGAATGGGGGAAATTGCTTTCTGCTCTTTCCTTGGAATGTCGCTGCCTCTCAGTCTCTTGTGAAATCACTAGCTGCTTTTGAAAGCCGTGACCATTATTATTCCCTATGTCTAGGGATGTAGCAAAGATACATGCTCTTTCCATTTTCCTTCATCCCCTCTATTTTCTCTTCCCCTTGTTCTACTTTCCCTTCAGTTTAGTGAACAAAGTGCCATGTTAGGAGGATCTCTTTGCAAATTTACTTTATCCTTAACGGTCAAATTTGGCCTCGACAAGTAATGTCAGTAGAAGTTATAGGCACCTGCTTGTGTGCTTATTTTTTTTAAATTGTATTTATATTTTGTGACCTTTTTTCTGAGCCAAGAAAGCTTTTACTATGGAATAATTCTCAGCCTTCCCTGTGTAGCAATTACAAAACACTGCTCTCTCCGCAACAGGAAGCAAACTTAGTTTTCAAGGTCACTTTCTAATTTTTTTGTCCAGTTCCTCCACCTCCCCCCAATAAAGTGAGTTGGCACCTCTGCTCACTTGAGGATTTCTGAGTGTAATATTCAGTTCAGAATTTGAGGAATGAGAGAAACCTCTTATCCTGCATAACAGCATACTAAGAGATTGTGAGAAAATAGTTATAGTATTGCTCTAAATGTGCCTGTTTATATTGGGGAAAATGAAGCAGCCCAACTGAAATAACAACAACAGTCCAATCTTATATCCATATCACACAACTTTTCAAGTGCCTAGAGAGGGGTAAAAACACCACTTCCTAATCCCCCAGAGCTATCCTAGGAAAGGAGCATGCTCTACACCAGTCAAATGGATCCCCTTATATAAACAGGAGGAACCCTCATTCAGGGTGTATTATTGAGCCAAGAAGAGGCTGGGAAGCGTTCTCCTTGGAAGCTGGGCAGAGAGACTGCCAGAACTCCAACCAACGACCATTGACCTGATAACATTGTGGAGATCAGGTGGGATCGTTCTATGAACTCTATAGAACTGATGGGACTTATAAATAGCCCATGAGTTAAGCTCTCTGAACTGATTATCAGCAGTGTCTGAGAGCCCTATAAATGGGTAAATGTCCTACAATATTGGAGGTTTGGGACTGGCTAAAAGGAGGGGTTTAAGAGGCCAGTCTTCCAAACCTTAACATGGAAGGTGAATTGTGGCAAGGTCCCTGGCTCATTCCCCACTTGCACATGCAATCCTCCAGGGAAGATCCTGCCATAGCCTAACTTTTAGACTGTGCTGGAGTAAAAACTGTTTTTTAACAAGAGACCAGACACACACACACACACACACACACACACATCCTTTCACATGAACCACTGATCTTCAGATTTCCTTTTCAAACCTTTGCAACTCAAGCTGCAGAAGCAACTGCAACAGCAACAGCAGCAGCAGCAGCTTGCTATACCCCAGCCACTAGAGAAGTACTTTGCATATTGCCCCTTACTTAAATAGTTCTTTGTTAAGTTGCTGCAGCAGCATTAGCAGTGTGGCTTGGTAATTAAGTTTTACCGCTACCGCAGTAGCACTCTTGGGTTCTATGCTCTTGTGCTAACTAATAGCTTGTTTCGAAAACAAAGGAGCAGCTTATAGTTCTTTGCCTTTCAGAGCAGAGTATTTGTTAAAGAGGAAAAGGGTAAGGTGTACAGAAAGTACAGTCAGTTGAAGTGAGATGTACACTCACAACTATCTGTGCCACAACACTTCCTAAGAAGACTACGCAAGTGGCTCTATCACAAAGTTGGATTTATTGAAATTGGGACTTCTCATCTGCATTCCCTTGGAAAGCAAGACTGGTTATTTTCTTGCTATTATTACTGTGCTGTCTATTGTTAGTTACTTGTGAGTTACTGTCACAACTCTAGGTTAAAATCTTCATCGCTTCTGCTAAATTATTTAGTACTACTACAGTCTCTGTACATCATGCTCTTTGTTTGCTTTCTCTTTATTCTTCTATAGGTGCTTTCAAACGTGACAGGTTGGACTTCGCTGGGTGGTGGCGGGAGTGGTCACTCTGTCTGGGACTCGGCCTGGCAGCTGAACAAATGTTACAGTGGCTGACTGGGGAGGGGGCAGGGAGACGCATAGATAATCACGTGTCTGCACATCCCTACCCGCTATGTGCAGCAGCCTGCCCCCTCTGCTGACGGGCGGCCATGGTGGCCGGTGACGGCTGTCATGGTACCCGGCCCCCCAGCCAACCCGACCATGGTAGGTAAAGTGGCCGTTCTAACATGATGACACACTTTACACACAGTCGGGCACCCATTCCTCGGGTGGTGTTGGCACTTAGTCATGCAACCCAGGCTAAGTGCCAACACCGCCCGAGGAACGGTGGTTTCTGCCATTACAATAGTCCACATTAGGGCTGTAGCGGAATATCGCAGCGGTAGCTATTTCCGGCGGAAACAGTGTTTCCGCAATTAGTGGAACGGCATGGCAGAGGCTTTCATTCCGCAGTTTCATTCCGCGGTTCCGCGGTTCCGCTTATTTAATTCCGCAACTTAGTGGAATCGTGGAAACATGACATTTTCGCGATTTCCACAATTCCGCCAGCGCAAAAAAATAGCGGAATAGCGGTTTTCCGCGATTTCCGCAATTTTTCCACGATTTTTCCGCAATTCCGCGATTTGCAGAATTCCGGCGGAATTAGCGGAATATCTGCAGAAAAGTCGAGGTGTGGCACGGGCAGTTCCGAAATGGCGGAACGGAATCGTGGCGCGGTAAAAGCTGCTGCCGCATCAGCCCGACACATTTCCACACAGATGAAAGTGTGGAAATGCGAGATATAGTAACATCTGAAAACACCCGGGGTGGCGGTGGTGGGAGATGTGTGTTGGAAAAGGGATTCAGTCTGTGGTAGCAAAGCACTCCTAATAAAATTCACAGATAGTTTGCCCATAATTAACCACTATGGAAAACTATTCAGGAACACCCCAGAGCTTCGATCAAATTAATTTTTGCCCTCCAATATTTCATCATAGAGATGCATTTAATGTAACAATCATATTTTTTTTTTAAAGTCCTTATCTCTATGTTATGATTAACCCCTTACATGAGTAAAATGAAAAATGCTTCTACTGTTAAAATGTTAAATAGTTTTGTTCATCACACCTTTGGACACCATTAAAGTCCATCTGAAATTCTGGTAACATGTTCTCAGTTGGAAAAGATGTTCTTCAAACCCCTGACTAAGAGTATGTCTCTCGCAGGGTTTTACCAGAGGGAGAGTCACCACTGTAGTGACTGTGAAAGTGAATATAAAATGAGTTAATCCCCAGTTTAATATGTGAAAAGTCACAGCCAGCTATGGTGTGTTATCAAGTTGGGGCCTAGGAGATTTGAGTTCTACATGTTTGGTCCCAGAATTAAAAACCCCTAATGAGAGAGGAGGAATACAGACCCCAAACATTAACAGTTCATGAGGCAGCCCCCTCAAATAATAATAATAATAATAATAATAATTAATAATAAATTAGAATTTTCTTGTTTGGGTTCTTTGTACTTCTTGGTTTCTGAGCCTCTCGGGTACACTACAGTCATGCTTTCAAGATTTTTCTCCACACGCTTCACAGCTTGCTTTTTTCTTTTGAAACTTTTTTGTTTAAATGAAAGCTGAGAGTCTCACTGTGGGTAAGTCAGTCTGGCTCTCTGGGTCTTGGCAGCAATGGAGAGCAACACCCCCACAAACCCCCCATGAGTCTTAGATCTATTTTACCAAGTCTGGCTTCTTTATTCCAGGAAAAAACAGTCAGTATATCCCAGTCCATAGCTCAGTAGGCCATCTGGCCGGCTCTACATAAAGGCTGTCTGACAGCTGGACAAGCCAGCATCCTAGGTACCTCCCAGGATAAGCTAGCTCTGACTGAGGTCTGTCCTCTGCCAAAACCAGGCACTGACTGCAACTGTATTTATAGTCCCTGTGGGCAGGCCCAAGGTACCATTCAGTGCTCCTTAAAGGGACCACCCTTTGACCCACTATACCAGGGGTGGGGAACCTTTTCTGCCCCAGGGGCCACATTGAAAATTGAGCTCCGAGGGCCACATAATGGTTGGGGGAGGGGGTGCTTAATGGGTGTATTCAAGCAAAGGAGGGCCCAGTTCATGGATCTGTGCTGTGGATCTGTCCCCTACCCTTGTGTGCATGCTCTCCTCTCTGATTCATTATCCTGAGCTCAGTTTGTCGGTGCTTGGGGGTAGAGACTGGATCCAGATCCAGGCACTGGAAAAACTTGCTGAGGGCCACATTTGGCCCCCGGGCCTCAGGTTCCCCACCCCTGCATTATACTCACCATTTCAGCAGTTGGGACATAAACCATCTACCATTGCAAGAGTGATGATGAAATAGTAAGATTCAGAAATCTTGAGTTGAAAGCATTTCCACTAATAGATACACCTATAGACAAGGCTATAATTACTCCATTTAGTCTGACTGAGGCCCAGATAATGACTTAAATATACGTAAGTATGCCCAAGGATACTGCCACTCTCATACCGGTGTACTACTAGGGGCCAAATATAGACCCAATGAACTTAGTGGGAGTCTTTCCATTGAATTCAGCAGGCACTGAATCTGGCCCTTGAATCAACCACTATGAATGACGATCCTATAAATAGTGGAATTTGTGCCATTCTTCATAGAATCCTGCATATGATTAAAAAGCTATCATTACAGGAGACAGAAAATAGGTGCCAATTACCTGTGAATGGCAGCTGTTCTCCCACTCAGTGTGGGCTGACGCAGGCACAGTAGATTACAGTCAGCTCATTTTTGCACTTGAGCTTATTGTCCACCATCTTTGAGGTGGATGCTCAGCTACAGGGCTGGGTCATCCAGTCTTCTCTGTGTTACACCCCACGAGCTGTCAATTCATGAAAACTAAGGACATTAAATCTTCCAAGAAAATAACTGCAGTGTTGTGGGAGTGGGGTTCGCCCCCAAATAGGCAGATTGTACTTTCCATTTCAAGTTACCCAAGTTACTCTCCCAAGTTACTTGCTCCCCCCTACCTCTCTGCACTAATTTCCCTCCGTATTCCAGTCCGTGAACTCCGCTCCTCCTCTGTCCCCTCTCTTGCCCTTCCATGCCTCCCCCTGCTCCCCTAACCACCTTCGTCCCTTCTCCCTAGGTTCCCCCATGCCTGGAACTCCCTTCCTGCCCACTTCCACCTCGCCACCTCCCTTCGTACCTTCAAATCCCTCCTCAAGACCCACCTCTTCTGCTCTGCCCTCCCCAACTCCTCGCTCCCCTCACCTAACTCCTGCTGATACCCTCCATCCAGACAATCTGTTACCTGAGGTCTGTGTACTCATATCCTCACCACATGGACCAGCCAGCCACCATTCTCAATGTAACCAAGCCATGGACGTGCACCTGGGACCTCGCAGCTTCGTGAATGTTACACCCTTTTTCTCTCCCTCTATTCCCCTTCCTTTGTCTCCCCGTCTCTCAGATTGTAAGCCCTAGGGCAGGGACAGTGTGTATTCCATTACTTTGTAAAGCGTCAGATACATTGCTGGCGCTATATAAATGCTTGCTAATAATAATAATAATAATGTCCTAATTTTGACCAATTCAGCACTTCAAGCTTTGTGCAATTCAAAAATCTTCTGAATGAGTTAGTCCCCTCCCATCTTCCTAGATGATGAGAATTATAGTGAATTATAGTGAAACACTAAAATGGGTGGTAGGAGCCGGCCACCAATGACAAATTGTAAACAAAGAAAATGGAGAAGACTATAAGCTGGGAGAGCTACCATGCTGTATCCAGGCAGGGAAATGGAAAAGATGCCAAAGGTAGCAGGGGGAAAATGAGCAGGCTACCAAGACAAATGTATGTGTAAAGGTAGCAGGGAGTCATATGAGCTGGGCCGGCTACCAGAACTACTGTATGTAGAGTGACTGGGACTTAACCATCATGCTGTGCCCAGGTAGCAAACTGTCTCTTATACACATCTAGATGTGTATAAGAGACAGGAAACAGATATTGTTAAAATGTATATGTTGTAAGAGCTGGTGGAGGATTATTCCCCAGACCCATTGAAAGACTGTCTAAGGTAACGGGGGGGTGGGGGGTGGGGGTGGATGAGCCTGTTACCAAGACTAATGTGTGTTATGGTAAAATGACTGGATGGAAAGACCTGGTGGAACGGGCCCGACTATAAGGGATGATGTGGAGGTTGGGAGGACATTAAAGTCCTAGTCTGGGGTGTTAGACCCCGAACAAATTGATAGATTGGCTAATATAAAGTTGTTATTCTGGTGTTGCAATTGGATATGGTATTGAACTATATGATGTTTGAACTGTTATAGAATAAATGTGACTCTACCCTGTTTGGCATTGGAAGACAGGACTACTTGTTGTAGCCCTGTCTTTCCTTGGGGGAAGATCTGTAACAGGGCAGAGTCATTGTGGGCTGTTGACCCTTTAAGAGAGGCTGAGTGGACCCAAAGCCACACCCACTCAACACTATAAAAGTCTGGAAGCAGACAGTGAAGAGACAGAAGCCACCTAGAAGCCAGAGGGTGAACAACTCTGCCGGAGGTGCCTGAGCAGGAACTACAGAGGCTAACCTGGGAGAATGGGTAAAGATGGGATGTTCACAGCTAGTCAGTGGACTGTTACCTGACTGAGTATGGGACTAGTTAGATAAGGGGGTCAGAGGGGTTGTATGCCGGTATAGCCAGTGTTATACAGGATAACTGTATGTGACTAAACTGTTAAAGCTATTTTTTCCAGTGTGATTGACTACTTTGGGGCCCCAGTCCTGACAACACTCTCCATACCATCACCATGAGCATTTACACATCTCTCTCTCTCTCTCTCTAAACAGAAAGCATGAGGCTATGGTAACACACAAGAGAGATGAAAAAAATATACCCCAAGAAGACATGAAGTTGCTAACTTAATCCTATGGTTGTTTAGCGACTAGCGAGTGATAGAATAAACTTGTCTAAAAATTCTTAAATCCTAAATTGGGGGAAGTTCTACCTAAAAGAGAAAAGGAGTTACTTCAGAAAGGATGACCAGTTCTTCTGCAGCAGTGGATTCTTACCCTCCTAAGTTAAGGTAGAGCAAAGCTTGTTGTCTTTGCTGGTGAAGTCTCTAGGCGGTGGGTGGGGTACACTCAGTCTGGAAAGTTGGAGTCTGGATGGCTTATGCACAAGCAAAGCCTATGGCTCAGATCTGTAGATTTTATAAAACAATCCCACAACAGAAGCACAGATTTGGGCTTATACTATAATAGATTTGTAATTATTCATAAGATTATGCATTCTCAGCTAAATATGGTATTAAAAGCTTGTAAGAATGCCCATTGGCTAAACCTGGTAAATTAACTTCTAGCTACATCCTAACGAGAAACTATTAATATTTTTCATGATGAAATACTGATATTTCATGATGAAATACCTGCCAAGAAGACAGGTCAAGTTTGTCCATTATCCCCTAGCCCTGAAAAGCCTTTAACCCAGTAACTCGTATAAGCAAATAATCAGCAAAGTAGTAATATATCCATGAAAATAGCCTACATCAAGTAGGAAATCAGAGATAATTGGCTCAGCAGCAGCATGGCCAAGAAGGATTTGGTGGTCATAGTGGATCACAATCTGAACTGAGTCAATGTGATTCTGTTGCTAAAGGGTCCATTTTGGGTTGTCTTATCAGAAGCATCTTATCCAAGACTCAGGAAGTTCTAACACCTCCCATACTCAACATGGGTCAGATCTCTCTTGGAGTACTATGTTCCGTTTTGGGGTCCTCAGTTCAAGAAGGATGGTGGCAAACTAGAAGAAATGATTCAGAGTAATGGAGATGATCACTTGTTGAAATCCCAGTTACCAATACTGTCTCGGTCAAATAGAGAACCTCTTGGTACTCGGTAATGTCTCGACCGACATTTCATTTCTAGATTTACTGACTTTCTGCTTACCAGGATCCTCACATTTCAAGTCATGTGAGGAATGTTAGTTAATAGTTAGTTAGTTTTATTGTGGCACCAGTTTTCACCATGGCCCGAGTAAAGGAAAAATATAACAAGCCACGATACACAGTACAAAGCAATACAAGACATCAAACACATGCTTAGTAACATTGGCTTTTGCCGTAGCTACAAATAACATACAACAAAATACAAATTAGTAAACAAAAACAACCAGCAAATAATACTGCCCCAACAAGCCCTTCATGGCCTGGACCCTGCCTATCTGTGGGATTGCCTCACTCCCCGATCGTCTGTGGGGCCTTTTTGGAGGTTCCATGGGCTAGATGTGTGGCCACTGATGTGAGATCTTTTTCCGTGGCTGCCCCTGTGCTGTGGAATTCACTCCTGGAGGAGGCTCGGTTGGCCCCCACCCTCCTGTCGTTTCGACATTTGTGTAAGACCTGGCTGTTCCGCCAGGCTTTTGGCAAGGGGGCGGGGTAGGGTGGGGGAGGTGGGGTTTGGGAGGGTGTGTTTTTATTACTTGTTTTAAAATGTGTAGATTAATTTTTAAATGTTGTATTGTTAAATTTTTTGTTTTTGTGCATGTTGTTCGCGGCCCCGAGCTGCCTTTGGGCAGGAGGGGTGGGATATAAAAATTAAAAAATAAATTTAAAAAATCAAACAAAGGGATGCTTGAATTTCAGTTTTTAACAGATATTCCCAAGGTATCTACAAAGAAAACAGTTTCTGATATGCAGGTTCCAGACATCACTGAATCCTAGACAACATTGCCTGGACTGACCTCACTCACAAGAGATCCACTTAGGGAATTGTTCGAATAGTGTGATAAACACCTATGTCTCTTGCAAATTCTGAGTAATTTAAGCAGAACTTCCAAATGACCACAATGCAAATAATCTGTTTCCCCACTTATTTATATTGTGATTTGGGAAGATTTATTGCAATGTTTTATAAATAAGATAATGTTTAATAATCTGGAGGCATTCTTCATTTTCCTGCCACAAATATTTCCTAGACTGTCAAGATGATATCCACTTAAGAGCCTGTTTGTTTACCTGCTCTGTTTAGCCTTGGATATGCACAAGTTGTATATCCACAAATGGATATACATTTACCCTGCAAGGTGTAGGGTACCACCAGACATCAAGAGAAACAGCCTCTATATACACACAGGGTCTATAGGCTGGGACATTATTAGACACACCCTCTCTCCACTACTGAGAATCTGTAGACCTATATTTTATGCCAATGATTCTCACGCTTGTGTTTTCATTTCAAGTTTATTTATGGGCCTCCCAAAACATGGAGCCCTGTGTGGTGGTACAGTGTATGCTTGTCTGACTTTGGCCTTATGCTGAAAATGTGACTTCCTAGAGCTTAACTTTTGACCCCCTTCATTCTAGAAGTCTGCTACCCAACCCAAACCTGCCTGCAAGTGTTGGGTTCAAGTTGCTTTTATTTTATTTAATTAAATTTAACTAAAATTAGTTAAATAATTTCTATCCTGCCCTATCTCAAGGGCTTAGGCAAGGTTACGGTGAATTCAAAAAGGATTGGATAAGCTCAGAGCAGCAGGGGTAGAGTACCTCTGGCATGGGGGCAAAATTAGGCCTGTGTCTAGTTTTTGTTTGGCCCCTTTGCAGTTCCTGGATCTGGTCCATGGATCCAGTTCCTACCTCCAAGCACTGACAAACTGAACTCAGGGTAAGGAAACTGAGACGAGGACCTGCAAACAAGGATAGGAAACAGTTCCATGATCTGTACCCTGCTCTTTCTGAGTGCACCTCATAAGAGTCCCTGCCCCTAACTTTTATGTGATCCTTGGAGCTTGTACTAATTTTCAAAGTGGCCCCAGGACGAAAAAAATGTTCCCACTTCTGTCTTAAAAATATGTCCATAAATGGCTATTAGTCAGGTTGCCCAGGGGATGAGACCTCTGACTGTCAGGGACTGAGAATGAATAGCAGAAAATGGGTCACTCCATTATGACGTGTCTTCTATTTCTGTGAAGCAACTAAAACTGGATATCGTCAGAGACAAAATACTTTGTTCCATGCATCATTGGTCTGACCCATTATGGCACTTATGTTCTGATCCATCAGGATCGGAACCTCATCCACAGATACTATGCCCTGCTCCACTCCCTCAGGATCCAACCCACAATTTGGCAGAACATTGGGCTTAGGTTACCTACTAGGGATGGGAGTTTTGGTTTGGGATTTAGCTGTAACTGCCTGGAACGGGCCGTTAGAGTTTAATCCGAACCAAAATGGCATTACACCTTCCCAGTGATGGAGCCAAGTTATGGTTCTGTATTCCTCCCCTCCCTACCTCCTCCTGGGTCCCTTGAGTGATACCCATTGGTTTTGGAGGGTTTGACTGAAGTACGCCACTGCTGTGGGGACTCCGTCTGGCTCCCTTGCCGCAGTATCCTCCTTCCTCCCTGCTCCATATCACGCATGTGTAAATGGCCACTCTCCTTAACCAAAATGGTAATGACGTCTTTTGGCTGCCACCCTTTTGGTTAAGGGTGGTGGTCATTTTTCACATGTGCAAAATGGCCCCAGAAGCCTTTTTACACATGCACGATACGGAGCAGGGAGAACGTTGTGGCAAGGGAGCCTGCTGGAGTCTCTACAGCAATGGCAGTGCTTCAGTCAAACCCTCTGAGGCCAGTAAGTCCACTACAGGGCCCCATAGGATTAGGGGGAAATATGGGCTGAAAATGGTGGCGATGGTGATGGTGCCATTTTGGGAAAAGGTGCATATGTACGAAATGTCCAGGTGGCTATTTTGCACATATGCAGTTATGTTTTTTATTTGTTAATTATTTTAAAGGTTTTAATGGATTTACATATGGAGCCATAAATATGAATCCATAACTAAATACGTAAAAAACAATAAAATGAAATGGAACAAAAATTAAATCAGAATTCTTCCAATGTCCCACTCCTATTGCCTACCACTCATGTAAGCCATCCCTCCTGCTGTTTAATTAGTTGTTGGAACTTCTAGTAAGAAAAAGCATACAGCATAGTTGCAACAAATCAATCAATCAATCTCCTGTCACATTTATTAGGTGTATTATATGGGAATCGAAAGAGACAAAAATCTGGAAAGAAAGTCTGTGAAGAATTATGGAGAAGGTTGTGTACTTATACAACCAACTTCTCCTGTAACAATCTGAAAGAGTTTTGAGGTAAGACCATAGGTCATCTGCAATGAAAAGTTCAATGTATCTGACTTGTTCTAAGTACCTCAGTGCTGTAATTGCTCTGCATTGAAGTCAGCCTGTTTTTAAGTGAATGCATTATGAAATGTTCTGAGCCCACTCAGAAACCTGAAGGTAATTCATGCATGCTTTCTCCTACAGACTTATTAATGAGACTTACTCTCAGAAGGGTGGGGTTATTCAGTTGTGTTAAAATTTTGATGAAATAGAATATTTAAGTTCATTTAAATTTGTTTATTACAGGATGACTAAAGTTAACCATGCATACTGGGGTAGGGTACAGGAAGGTGAATAGGTCCTTTAAGAACCATACCAGCTGCACTGGCTTCAGGTGCCTTCCCCTAAGTAGCCAGCTAAATGTCTACTGGGTGTAGCTGGGCTATATAGAACCACAGCCCCGAATGGCCAGGAACTTCAGTATGGCCACAGTGTGAACATAGCTAGAGAGAAATTAGTCAGAGGCAGGACAGAGAGAGTACCCGTGGAAAAGGTAATCTTGAGACCTGGAGGTTTTTTCCTTTTCCAGAGAAGGCCCAAGATGAAGCTTGGGTGTAAGGTGAAGGGGTGGAGGGTGGGAAAATGGACATCAGGGGGGAGCTGTGAGGCTCCTTTTTATGCAGTTAGACCCTCACAGAATTTACTTAAAGGTTTTTCTGATAGGCACAAACAAACAAATACATTTTCAAACTGGCCAATAGGCACAGATGAAGATTGCCATAGACTTGGAGAAGCTGAGCTTCCCTTGCTGTGATTTCCAATACAATGAGTTAGTAGATGATTTCTTGTTCAACAGTGTCCCTTTGTAAAGAAGCAGAGTCGATTACCTGGGGCAAGAGGTCATTAATTTACTAAAGGACTTGGCTCTAACAAATGCGTATTTTCCCAAATACCCATGGAAAGAGTGAATGTCCTTTGAAAAGGTAAACTCCTAAAAGATTAAAAAAAAATCATCACATAGCTGCTTTGCTGATCCTCCTCTGGGGCAGGGCTGATATTGCTCTTAGGTGCGTTCAGTGCAGGCTGGAGCACTTAGAGTTGCGTTGGTCTGACCTGTCTGATAGGGATGTGC
>QEPC01014588.1:178631-198016 GCA_003113815.1 Sphenodon punctatus | reverse complement strand
ACAGTTCCAAAGGGAGCAGGATAATGGGAGCTGATCAGGGGGAAGGCAGAGAATGGGGATAAGATTGGGAGAAAGGGGGCGGTGGGGCAGGCGATAGATAAGAGGGTGGGGGAGGAGCAGGAGGGGAAGGTAGCCAAGAGGGAGGAGGAAGTGTGAGGAGGTTGGAGAGAAGTGATGGGCTGGGAGGGAGGAAGGAGCAGGTGGGAAAGAAGTAGAGGAAGGAAGAGGTGGGGGGAGAGGGGAAAAGGGAAGAAGGAGGGAGAGGGAAGGCGAGAGATTAGGGCAGGCATGATGGTGGGAAGGATAGGTAATAGAGAAGAGACAGAGAAGAACAAAGTGGAGAGTGGCTTACCTACTGGCCACTGAGGAGCCAGCAGATGGTAGAAGTACCCTTAAGCTTACCCTTAGCTGTTGTTGTAGTATTCTGCTGGTGAGTGATCTTATGGCATGCGCCTTTTGGCTCTCTGGTCACTGGAACTCTGGCGGCAGAAGAGTCAAGCTCCAGGAGGGTCGTGGTGTCCTCAGGTGTTGATAGCCAAGGCAGTTGGGAGAGTATGCAGATGAACTTCAACCTTACCAGTTCCTGGCTCGCTGGTTGCTGGAACTCGGGTGGCAGAAAAGCCAAGCTCCAGGAAGGTCGCGACATCCTCAGGTGTTGACCGTCGAGGCAGTTGGAAGAGTATACAGATGAACTGCAACCTCACCAGTTCCTGGCTCTCTGGTTGCTGGTACTCGGGCAAGTTTATAACTGTCTCTAGCCAATCACAGCAGAGGTCACACATGGCCAATCAGGCACTGGGCTGGTGATCACAGCTCTCACGTGCTAAACCTCAAGTGAAGTGGGTCTGCACTCTTTACCCATACATTATTCTTTATTCCCTGTATTGCTCTCTAAGCAGGGCCAGCTGCCTGCAGAACTATGGCATTGCCCGGGGCAACCCCGAGCTGTGAGTGGAGCTGTGGCAGACGTCCGCTGAGTAGATTTACTGTGGGGCCAACATTCCTGGATTCAGCAGTCATGGGTGAGTCCTGTCAGCTGGCTTTCACTACTTGCTGGTTTGGATTCACAGTGCATTAACACATTTTAACCATCCTATTGTTCTCACCATCAATGTGATAAAAGTGTAGTTAACTGGCTGATTCCTACCACTCATCAGAAGAGTGGTACAAGCATGCTAATTAGTCCAGAATAGCCAGCATGAATTCAGGAACCTCTTGAGAATAAACTGGGAAACTTCTTCCTTTCCAGGAGTACGGGATTAAATACTATTTCTTCAAATGATCTGTTCCTCTCTATAGCATCGTCAGTATTCAAAGTACTTTACAGCCCTTATCTAGTTCACCCTCATAAGAACCTTGTGCGATAGATCATTATTATTTCCATTTTACAGATGGGGAACTTAGGCTGAGTGATAGTTACTTGCCCAGGCCACTCAGTGAGTTCATGTTAGTGGGGCCAATCCTAAAGTCCCACACATACACACATGCATGCTTAAGTTGTGTGTGGTTCATGCGTGCACATGTCATATTCCCCAGAAAAGGGATGTGCGCAGGTTGGGAGTGTGCTCTGCAAATAGCGTGCACAAATGGCATGCAGGGCTTAGGATCAGCCCCATAAATAGGATTTGAATGCTGGTCTCCCAGGTCTAAATTCAACACATGATCCACTTGGCGAAACTGACTTTATTTATTATCCACAATTGTTAAGATTTACATATTCCCCTACAGGGACGACAAAGAGATATGTTTCTATTGTAAGCTACTAGAAAATTTAGCAAGTTACAACTTATTTAATATTTTCCATTTACCTAGGGAGAACAAGGTGCTCCTTTTCAAGCCCAGTTTTCACTTTCCAAAGCCTAAGTTTAGCTCTCATCAACTCACTGCATAGCCTGCGAACAGAAGGGTCTTGGATCTAGCTGGGAAAGTAACACTGTTTGAGACTCAGACCGCTTTTAGACGAGGCACTGAAGAAGCGCCTCCTGAGCCGCACGTTAAGAGAGAAGCCATGCCACGCTGCCAGAAGTGACGTTCTCCCCGTTGCCGGCAACGGCGATGACTGGAGACGNTCCCCGTTGCCGGCAACGGCGATGACTGGAGACGCGGCACTTTGCAGAGGCGCGTTCTAGAGACCTCAATTTTCAGGTCCCTAGAATGCGCCTCTGCAAAGCATTGCATCTCCGGACGCTGCCGTTGCCGGCAACGGGGAGAACGTCACTTCCGGCAGCACGGCTGGCTTCTCTCTTCATGCGCAGCTCAGGAGGTGCTTCTTCAGCACCTTGTCTAAAAGCGGTGTCACTGTCTCCAATTGTCATATCTCAGTCCATATAGCATTCTGGCATAGAACTGTCACCTGCAGAGTCTGTCGCCTCAGGTGACCTTTTGTGTGCCAGATACAATGGGACGCAGGGATGCGATCCACCATCCAGGATGTCAGCACGACATGCAAGGATGCCATCCAGTAGCCAGAATGGTGCCAGCCCACAGGTAGTGCCAGCACCATGCCATGTGCTTGGGCTTGACCTATAAAGGGTCACACTCGGACTCCGACTCAAAGGGAATGAGTAGGAAGCTCCTAGGACTTCCTCTCCCCTATACTAAGGACAGGCAGCTACTCTACCCTCGGCTTGCCATCTCTACAGATTGCCTGCTCTGGTTCGCTATCATTCCTGCTCCCAGTCTCTGCTCCTGCACTTAATTTCAGCTCCTGTGTTCCTGCTTCAGCCCGTTACCACACCTTACTTCAGCTTCTGCTTTACTGCTCCCACCTTAGCACCTACACTGCAATCCAGTCCCTGAGTCCCCACTTCAGCCTCTGCACCTGTGTCTGCCCTATCTCCTGGAATCCTGAACCACACTCTCGGCCCATTCACTCTCTCCAACCCTTGGTTTATCACTGGCCCCAGGGCCCTTGCCTACTCAGGCTGCCTTCTGGAATTCAACTTGGACTCTCAAACTGACTATGAACTTGGACTTCTTTGTGCCTGGGTGAATGTCTAACCAGAATCATCGGCCACACCCCTGACAAGGACTGACTGTAAAACTTCTTCAGGCTTGAAAGATGACTTGGGTCTGAACCTTACTATTGGCCCAATCCTTACTATTCCTACACATGCTATCCTTCCTACCAATTGCTTGGCATCATCCCTGTGATGAGTCCATGATCTCCATTGATATCTGATATGTTTTCCATGCTTTGGTTTCTGTCTAGGGTCAGAGGATTCTCAGATTCTCTAATTCTCTGAATTGGGTCCTGCAGGCAAAAAGCTTGGAAACCACTACTTTAGCCCAGAGTATTCTTTCCTTACTATTCATATATTCATCTGACCATCACAAATAGAGGCAAATAAAAAAGGATCAGATGAATAAATAGATCTTCCTATCCTTATCTTCACGGCCAACTCTCAAAAGTACTTTGCTGTCAATCTGATCCTCAAAGCACTCCATCAGCACAAGTCCCACTGAAGTAAACTCATGTGTGGGGAGCACTTTGAAGATCCAGCTGCTCCTGAGGAGCCCCACTGTTTTCAACACAACTACCTCTTCATAGAATTATAAAATTGTAGACTTAGAAGAGGTCTCACATGTCATCTAGTTTAATGGTTCGCACACTTTTTGAACCATGCCTTCCTTTCCTGTCTGTGGGAATTGTAGCCCCTCCTTCACCACACATTCCTAGATGTACTTTGCTCTTTCTTTTGCACTTCCCACCGTTCTTTTGCTTCAGCTCTCTCTCTCACTCTCTATCCTGGTTATTCTTTGACTCTCTATCCCCCTCAGTTTTGGAAATTTCCTCTAGTTCAGTCGGAGTGGAGATATGGGCACCCCCCAGTTTGAGAACTAGCCCCTTCCCTGAGGAAGGATACCTACACATAAAGCATCCTTCATAGATGCCTGTACAGTCTTTTCTTGAAAGACTCCAGGGAAGGAGATTCCACAGTCTCTTTAGTAAACTTGTTCAACTGTTCTAGCTGAAGATGAAATGGGTAGCAGATCTGCTATCCACAGAATTCCCACAATTTTGAGCAACCTATCGGGTACTTGCACACTTATGGGGGCAACTGACAGGCTGCCCGACATTGCAGGATTTCCCACAGACAGCAAATTCCCTCCACTACTTAGTTGGTGGTGACCTCGGGGGCTCTAGTGCTGCTTTTACACATGACAAAATGGATTCTTATAAGAGTTTGAGATAATACCAGGTGTTATAAATGCTGGAGTTTTGTAATGTGTGAATGCACTATTCCCCTTTTATGCAGCAAGATCTAACAGCCTTGTAAGACCCACCAACTGCGACTCTTAGAAAGCTGCAAGATCTTGCTGCATAAAAGGGGAATAGTGCATTCACACATTACAAAATTCCAGTATTTAACACTCTGTATTAGGGGTGGGAAACCGGTNGGGGAGGGGGAGGAATTTATTTCATTGGTTTCAATGGGGACACAGCGCCCCATTGAAACCAATGAAATAAATCCGGTACCGGCATACCGGATTTAATCCGGGAATCTGGTTTTTGTAGAACCAGTAACCGGTAAATCCGGTAGCCGGTAATGGGCCCGGGGTCCCACCACTACTCGGTATTATCTCGAGTACTTATAAGAACCCATTTTTATCATGTGTAAACGTTGCAGCAAGGGGGCTTAGGAAGGCAGCAGGGATGCTTTCCAAGGTGCTCAGGAGAAACTGGTTGCCTGACCAGAACTGGGTGCCAATTTTCCGTGTGGGTGTACATGAAACAAATGTATTGATTGCTTTCTGCCATGCTTCATTATTTCTCGTATTATGTTGCATATAGTAGAAATATTTTGCAAGTAGATCAACATAGAAATATTATATATTTTCTACCAGTTTTGTTATAATTTAATTATAATTCCATTTGACATTACTTATGAATATTAAATGTGCTACTGGAGCAGACTCATATGTTAGTACTGAGATGGCTTTCCTGATTTTCACACAATATTTTGACATTTGCTTTTTGCACATCTATTTATAATTGCATCTTATATGATAGATAAAGTTGTTTTCACATTTTAATTAAAGTATTTGTTTTTCCTTTTGGATTATCCAGTCACATTATGCATTATGATTACCTTCCCCTTTGAAAGCATTGTGCAAGATACTTATATCTTTCTAAACAGAGCTCTGAGATAATAAGATTTTTTTTAATTTAAGCAAAACTAATGTAAGGTTTTCCCTAAGTTTTAATTTTATTCCATTCTGTCTTTGCAATAACTTGCATTGTATAATGATTTAGGGTGGGGTGGGGGCTGATCATGAATACATATGGTGGTTTTTTTATACATATCAAGATTCGATGGTTTGAAACTAAGCTATAGGCAAAGTTTTCTAGCGTAGAGCCTGAGATAATGACATTCCAATCTGATGTGGATGACAGATAATTTGACTTTATTCATGGGTGGGTGTTATAAAAACAAACTGTTTTGACTAAAGATGCCCTGAATTGTCAATACCAATATTCTACCAAAATGGAGATGTACTCAACCATAGAGCTGAAATGGGTACTAAAATTTAGAACTCATGGGTAATACCTTCTTTTTCAGGAACCTCATAATGTACCCGATGGGTTACCCAGGTACCAGTTGGGTACCCAAAAACCTGAAAAATTAGGTACTCCTGCACCATGTTTTTAAATTTACTGATTCCCAATTGGTATATTGGTATACCAATCAGTATATCAAGTTGGAAAACCAAAAAAAAAACATTAAAAAAAAAAAAAAGTTACTGGAAGTAGTTTCCTCCAACCGGAGGTTGTCTTTCAGGGACCAGAAAGTTGATTTTCTGGGACCGAAAATCCATATATAGGTGTTTTGAGAGGGAAAGATTGGAGGGAGTGGGGGTTAGTAAAAAAAAATTGAAACTAGAAGTAGCTTTCCTGGACTGGAAGTTCCCAAAAATATTCAGAATTTAACAGACATCTAATAAATTGATGCCAGGATTCAGTATATCAACAAAAATGTCAAAAAATCAGTACCAGGAGTCAACATTCCAGAACTGGAAATCAACATTTCGGGACATTGGGTACTCAGTTGGGTAGTAACTGGGTGCTGCATGGTTCTTAAACATTACTCGGTCAATTCAGGTACTGGAAATTCGATAGCTTACCCGTTTTCCCAAGTACCCTCTTTCAGGTTTACCAGGGACCCATGTTCACTGCATTTTCACCGTTGCCACCAATGGGGAAAACACATGAATCCCTGATTATGACCAACACCTTGTTCTTGCTTTCTCAGAAGTACTACTAGATGAAGTGTTGTTGTTGTTTGTTTTGTTAGTTGTTTGTTTTTAAAGAATAACGTAAGAGAAGTGCCAAAATGAATAGAGCTTTTCAAATTCATAACTCAAATTTGAGCATTTGCTTCACTGACTACTTAAATTTGTATTAAAAAAACACGGATAATACCTGCTTTTTCAGACCGGCCTCTTTGTTAGGTAATTGGCTATTGCTAACATCTGCCCATGAGAAAATCCACACAGTATCTCATTTGTCAAATAATCCATACAGGAGGAGAAATTGCTGGATTGGAGGAAAGCACAAATGTGTTGAAGGTAAGTCCCTACAGTAGCCAGCTTTTGGTTGTAAATCCTCATGGAAGCCAGATACATGGGGAAAGACAATACCCCAATAGCCTGACAAGCCCTGCTGGAGGGATAAACTGATGACCACTGGACCATACATCTTCACCACCGGGCTCTGAAATGAGAGACAGTAACTCTCAAAATGCAGTAAAATACGAGACGTAATCTGCATAAAAATAACATGTATATTTATGCACGTTCAAAATAGTCTATTACTCAACTATGAGGCTTGGCTGAAACCCCCCCCAACCCTTTTTAAAAAAGTAATCTTAAAACTTTAAAGGCTTCTCATATCCATACAATAACTTCTTTCAGAAGCCAGATTTAAACCTTTGCCCTGCCAGTCTCTTATGCCCAATCTGTATCACAGGGCTTACCTCAACTGATTGGCTCCAGACCCCTATGCCTAGTGAGTTTTACAATTTACAGCCCTCTCCTCACCCTGACAATAAAGCTTTCCCCCACTCCAGCCATTTCTCCTCCTGTATGGATTATTTGACAAATGAGATGCTGTGTGGATTTTCTCATGGGCAGATGTTAGCAATAGCAGATTACCTAACAGAGAGGCTGGTCTGAAATTTTTTGTTACTGTTTTTAAAAGGAAATTTAATCACAAAATCAGTCCCTTACAATGTCCAGGTATTTATTGATTTATATTTATATCTGGCTCATGATAGGTTACAACATAAAAACCATATAAAATAATTAAAATTGCATAACTTCTCAAATTCCAACCCCCTCCCCACCACTCCTTATTCTTGCCTGCCAAAGGCATGGCCAAAAAAGTTTCACACTGCCTCTAAAAATCACTCAGGTTCCACATTAATGGCTTCCACCCTGAGCTTATTGTTTTTGTTTTTTAAATTCCAGAGACTGACAATTTTCTCCTAGGTGTTGGAAAATCCTATTCTTCTTCTTGCAAGAGAAGATTCATTCAAGAGTCACAGAGATACGGTCTTCCCTTTTTAGGGAAGGTTATTGAGTGGGTGGTGGCTCGACAGTTGCAGGAACATCTCGACCAGATTAACTTTCTCAATCCCTCGCAGTCAGGTTTTAGCCCGGGATATGGCACGGAGATGCACTTGTGGCCTTGGTCAACGACCTCTCCTGTGAGTTGGACCAGGGTCATTCGACCCTGTTGATCCTATTAGATCTCTCAGTTGCATTTGATACCATTGACCATGAGTTGTTGGTGACTCGGCTGCGGGACCAGGCAGGGATTGGCGGGACCGTTCTTGAGTGGTTCCGCTCCTTCCTGACTGGGAGAGTCCAGCGTGTGGTCCTGCGTGATTTTTCATCTTCTCCCCGGGGCCTCATGTGTGGAGTCCCGCAGGGTTCTATTTTGTACCCTCTCTTGTTCAATGCGTACATGCAGCCTTTGGGGGAGGTTGTTAGGGAGTTTGGTGTATGGTGTCATCAGTACGCTGATGACACCCAGCTTTATTTCTCATTTTCATCCAACTCAGGCATGGCAGTCTCAGTGCTTACCCGTTGCTTGGCAGCTGTGGGGAATTGGATGAGGGCGAGCCATCTGAAGTTAAATCCCGACAAGACGGAGGTGATGGTCATGGGGAAGGCCGGGAGAGTGGTGGCTCCCATCATTGATGGGGTCCGTCCTGCCCTGATATCTTGGGTTCAGAGTCAGGGAGTGCTTCTGGACCCACAGCTCCACCTGGATGCCCAGGTGGTGGCTGGTGCGAAAGGGGCATTTTGCCAATTACATCTGGTGCGTCGGCTTCGGCCGTATGTCTCAGACTCCAACCTAGCCATGATCATTCATGCTTTTATTACCTCGTGATTGGACTACTGTAACGCACTCTACATGGGGCTACCCTTGGTGTTGGTGGCCTGAGGTAACCCTGAGTGGCCTGGGCTCTGCCTCACCCTCCAGGTCCTGGATCTGCGGTCGGTTAGGGACACCCTCCTCGAGGTCCCCCAGGTTTCTCAGGTATCGACCTTGTGGAGGGTGTTCTCTGTGCCCGCACCGTGTTTGTGGAACTCCCTTTTGTTGGAGGTCCACCTAATTACCGACCTCCCCTCTTTCCATAGACAATGTAAGATCTGGCTGTTCCGCCGTGCTTTTCCTGAGGGAGAGGAGGGTGGGTGGGTTGGGTTAGGGTGTTGGTATGTTATTTTTATATTGTGTTTTAATAGTGTTTAAAATCCTATTATTACTGCTTTAAATTGTTTTAATATGTTGCTAGCTGCCCTGAGATGCTTTTAGCAGGAGGGCTCAGCAAACAAATTTAATTAATTAATTAATTAATTAATTAATTGCTGGCTGGGGTGGTCAGCGCCTCCCTGAGGGAAGGCAGAGTGCCGGGCTGCCTCAAAGAGGTGTTGGTGCAGCCTCTGCTTAAAAACCCATCACTGGACATTGACTCCCTGGCCAGTTATCAGCCTGTCTCTAACCTTCCCTTTTCAGGGAAGGTTAGTGAATGGGTGGTGTCTCAGCAGCTTCAGGGGCATCTGGACCATGTCAGTTTTCTGGACCCCTCACAGTCTGGCTTTCATCCAGGCTTTGGCACTGAGACTGTGCTTGTGGCTTTGGTCGATGACCTCTGCCATGAGTTGGACCAGGGTTGTTTGACCCTATTGATCCTGTTAGATCTCTCAGCTGCATTTGATATCATTGATCACGAGAGGTTGGTGACTCATCTGTGGGACCAAGCTGGGATGGGAAGGACTGTTGTTGAATGGCTCCATTCCTTCCTGGCTGGAAGAACATAGCGTGTGGTGCTGGGTGACTGTTCATCTTCTCCGTCATCTTCTCCACGTGTGGAGTCCCGCAGGAGTCTATTTTGTCACCTCTCCTGTTCAACGTGTGCATGCAGCCTTTGGGCAAGATCATTAGAGGGCTTGGTGTGTGGTGTCATCAGTATGCTGATGACACCCAACTTCACCTCTCTTTTTCAACCGACCCAGACCTGGCAGACTTGGTGCTTACCAGGTGTTTGGCAGCTGTGGGGGACTGGTTGAGGGTGAACCATCTGAAGCTGAATCCCAACGAGATGGAGGTGATGTTGGTGGGTAGGGCTGAGGGAGTGGTGGCACCTGTGATTGATGGGGTTTTCCTCCCATTAGTTCCCATAGGTCTGGAGCCTGGGGGTGCTCCTTGTTTCAAGACTCTGCTTGGATGTCCAGGTGGTGGCTGTGGCGAAGGTGGCATTTTGTCAGTTAGACATGGTGTATCGACTTCAGCCGTATGTTCTAGATGCGGATCTGGCCATCATCATCCATGTTTTCATCACCTCGTGACTGGACTATTGCAACACACTCTATGTGGGGCTACCTTTGGTGATGGTCTGGAAACTGAAGCTGGTGCAGAATGTGGCAGCCTGTCTCCTTTTGGGGATGGGTTACCATGAGCACATTACACCAGTGCTTCATTCTTTATCCCTAGCTGCCTATAGTTTTCCAGGCCCAATTCAAGGTGTTGGTTTTGATCTATAAAGCCCTTAACGGCCTGGGCTCTGCTTATCTTCAGGATTGCCTCACACTTCGGGCCATGGATTGGCCCCTGCAGTCGGGCAGGGGATGCCTCCCTCATATTCCCCCAGGTATCTCAGATGGCAACGATGAGGGGGGCATTCTTGGTGACCGCACTGCAGCTGTGGAACTTCCTCCTGATGGAGGTCCACCTGGCCCCAGATCTCCCCACTTTCTGAAGGCAGTGGCTGTTCCACCAGGCTTTCAGCAAGGGAGATGGGTGAAGGTGGGAGGTTGGGAGAGGGTGGGGGGTTGCTCTGCCTGAGGTTATTGATTGTTGCTTTTATGGTGTTTTTATCTTGTTGCAAATTCTATGTTTATATGTTTTTAAATATGTTGTGAGCCGCCTCGAGCTGCTGTAGCAGGATGGGGTGGCCAAGAAATCTAAATAAATAAATAAATAAATGCCCCAAAATCTAAGCACCTAAGTAGCCCTACTGATCTTGTCCGGAGCTTAAGACAGACTATAATTAATACAATGGCATAGGTGACATTACAGAAACAATGGGAGTGAAAACACTTGGAGGCCTTTGAACAAAGCATTCCTTACTTTAGCAAGGCAAACACATGTCATTTGTAGTAATGCAATTCCTGACCAGTTCTGAACTTAATTTTTAGAATGGATTGGGGTTTGTTTTCTTTTTCCTTAGGATGTTTCAGGAAGAGGGCTGGTGCATTAAACAAAGCCCTGTTCATTTGTAAAACGACAAGCCCTACAGCTACTTTTGCTTTAACTTCAGTGGCTTTAAATTATCCGATCATGTTCGCCTTTTGAAAGCTGAGTCTGAAAAATAGAAGGATTTACAATTGCATTCTGTTGCTATTTCTTTGTCCCCTGTCATTAAAAAGGAGGTTGTAAATCAAAAACAGTGCATGGATTTCCCTTTTGGCACATTTATCCCCTGCAGGTCATTACGATGTGAGGGGAGAAAGTACTAGTTCAACTTCAAAGCTATTTTCAACCTACCGTTATTGGGACCACAAGTTTGGCACTAAACAGACCCGAAGTTTGATTCAAGATTTATCCTTTATGGGCTTTTTTCATTTCTCAGTATAAAAATATGAATGATTTGATGACAAGAGAAGTCTGATTAGTAAATTAAAAAGAAGTGGGTTTTATTTTAAGAGAACCAGGCATTTTTCTCAGTGCCAGTAGTGCTCCATTTTCATATGAAAAATGAAACTCGTTCCTCAGAATTCACTCATTTCTCAGAATGAAAGTGGTATTAGCAAGTTTTATCAACAATTAGGAACACTTCTCCATTAGGAAGGAATTATTCACTTATTGGTTGTTAGACTGAAAAGTTATAACCATTGCTTTTTCACGTCCTCTGGATAGAACTGTGGAATGTTCTGGCCGGGTATTCCATGCAGCATCAGCCACAGTTGGAGGAACGGGGGTGGGGGTGTAGCCATGATTTCTAGGGATGGGTGAACAGAACCGAGTCCAGAAATTTGGTTCGGTTCAGTTCAAAAATTCAGTTTGGTTCAGTCGACCGAACTCCGAACTTCTGAACAAAGTTAGGAAATTCAAACCCCATTGAACTAAATGGAATATTATCTTTTAGGGATGGATGAACAGAGCTGAGTTTGGAAATTCAGTTTGGTTCAAAAATCGAGTTCGATTCAGAAGTTCAGTTCGGTCGACCAAACCGGTCGAGTTCGGTTTGAACTCCGAACTTCCGAACAGCGTTCACCCATCCCTAATGATTTTTAGGGAGTCATGGTCTGTTTGGAGGTATCCGGTGCAATCAATATCGAGTATTGACTGTCTCCATCTTGTGATCAATTTGGCAGAGGACGGATTGGGAGTGCTGCTTGTATACCTTGCACCTGTCTGTACAGCAGCCACCCTACATGCTCTGGTGGAGTTGGTATCGGGGGTGGTGTTGCAGTCACCAAAGACATTAGTCTTGGGGGACTTCAATATCCACACCGATGCCAACCTTGGGGGAGTGGAGCATGAGTTCATGTCCACCATGGCAACCATTGGCCTGTCCCAGATGGTCACTGGCCCAACACATCAGGAGTAACATACCTTAGACCTTATGTTTTGCACCATTCTTGAGGCGGGGGCTCTGTTAATGGGGGAGATATCAGCTGTGCCCTTTTCATGGACGGATCATTACCTCCTGCAGGGTCCAGAAGCAATTTGAATGGTTCGCCCCTGGAGACTGATGGAACCAGAGTGGTTCTGGAATGCTTTGGGTGAGATACCCTCTGATCTTGATGAACGTCTCATCAATGACCCGTCACACTATGGAACACTCTGTTGATGGGGGCCATCAATCAGATGGCTCCTAGGCGTCCGCTTCCCAGGCAACAGCACCACAGGCACCCTTGGTTTTCTGAGGAGCTGCAGTTGCTGAAGCGAGAAGGGCAGTGGTTGGAGTGATAGTGGCATCGTTCGCGTGCTGAAGTCGACAGATTGCATTATAGAGCCAGTTTACGAGCCTCTGCCATGGCTATGTGGGTAGCAAAATTGGAGGTTTTTGCTACCCTCATTCAATCTGTGAAACCCCATCCAGTGGAGCTTTTCTGAGCTTTTCTGGTCAGTCCGGCCTCCGTCCACCTGGGAGTGGAGTCATCTACTGCATGCTGTGACATGTTTGTGGATTATTTTGTGGATAAAATCATTTATATTCACCACGACTTCGACACCACATTTATTACATTAGGGGAACCAGAGGTTATGGAAGCTCTGCCTTGCCTGAGTGTGTGGGATCAATTTCACTCGGTGACACCCACCGATGCGGTGGATGTTCTGGGGGTGTTCAGGGCCACTTTTTGTGAATTAGATCCATGCCCATCCTGGCTGGTTAAGGCCTGCTGGGAGATATTGGGGCCATTGCTGGCTGGGGTGGTCAATGCCTCCCTTCAGGAGGGCAAAGTGCTGAGCTGTCTTAAGGAGGTGGTGGTGCAGCCTCTGCTCAAGAAACCATTGCTTGACGTTGACTCCCTCATCAGCTAATGGCCTGTCTCAAACCTTCCCTTTTTAGGGAAGGTTATTGAACAAGGATTGGCTCGACAGCTACATGAGTATCTAGATCATATTGGTTTTCTTGATCCCTCTCAGTTGGGATTTCATCCTGGTTATGGCACCAATACTGCACTTGTGGCATTGGTCAATTACTTATGCTGGGAATTAGACCGGGGTTGTTTGACCCTGTTGATTTTATTAGATTTGTTGGCAGCATTTGATACCGTTGATCACAAGATATTGGTGACATGCCTGCAAGACCATGCATGGGTGGGTGAGATGGTTCTTGAATGGTTCCGCTCCTTCCTGGCCAGAAGAACTCAGTGAGTGGTGTTTGGGGATTATTTTTCATCATACCAAGACCTCTCATGTGAAGTTCCACAGGGTTCTGTCTTGTCCACTCTCCTGTTCAACGTGTATATGCAGCCACTCAATGAGGTGGTCTCGGGGTTTGATGTGTGGTGTCATCAGTATGCTGATGACAAGAGAGGTAAAGGTGGGTGTCATCAGTATGCTGATGACACCCAGCTTTACCTCTCTTTTTCATCAGACCTGGGCCCGGCAGTCTCAGTGCTTATTCAGTGTTTGGTGGCTGTAGAGGACTGGATGAGGGCTCATCAACTGAGACTGAATCCTGACAGGATGGAGGTGATGCCGGTGGGTAAGGCAGTAGAGATGATGGCTCCCATTATTGATGGAATTTGCCCTCTGCTNTCAAAGCTATTTTCAACCTACCGTTATTGGGACCACAAGTTTGGCACTAAACAGACCCGAAGTTTGATTCAAGATTTATCCTTTATGGGCTTTTTTCATTTCTCAGTATAAAAATATGAATGATTTGATGACAAGAGAAGTCTGATTAGTAAATTAAAAAGAAGTGGGTTTTATTTTAAGAGAACCAGGCATTTTTCTCAGTGCCAGTAGTGCTCCATTTTCATATGAAAAATGAAACTCGTTCCTCAGAATTCACTCATTTCTCAGAATGAAAGTGGTATTAGCAAGTTTTATCAACCATTAGGAACACTTCTCCATTAGGAAGGAATTATTCACTTATTGGTTGTTAGACTGAAAAGTTATAACCATTGCTTTTTCACGTCCTCTGGATAGAACTGTGGAATGTTCCGGCCGGGTATTCCATGCAGCATCAGCCACAGTTGGAGGAACGGGGGTGGGGGTGTAGCCATGATTTCTAGGGATGGGTGAACAGAACCGAGTCCAGAAATTTGGTTCGGTTCAGTTCAAAAATTCAGTTTGGTTCAGTCGACCGAACTCCGAACTTCTGAACAAAGTTAGGAAATTCAAACCCCATTGAACTAAATGGAATATTATCTTTTAGGGATGGATGAACAGAGCTGAGTTTGGAAATTCAGTTTGGTTCAAAAATCGAGTTCGATTCAGAAGTTCAGTTCGGTCGACCAAACCGGTCGAGTTCGGTTTGAACTCCGAACTTCCGAACAGCGTTCACCCATCCCTAATGATTTTTAGGGAGTCATGGTCTGTTTGGAGGTATCCGGTGCAATCAATATCGAGTATTGACAGTCTCCATCTTGTGATCAATTTGGCAGAGGACGGATTGGGAGTGCTGCTTGTATACCGTGCACCTGTCTGTACAGCAGCCACCCTACATGCTCTGGTGGAGTTGGTATCGGGGGTGGTGTTGCAGTCACCAAAGACATTAGTCTTGGGGGACTTCAATATCCACACCGATGCCAACCTTGGGGGAGTGGAGCATGAGTTCATGTCCACCATGGCAACCATTGGCCTGTCCCAGATGGTCACTGGCCCAACACATCAGGAGTAACATACCTTAGACCTTATGTTTTGCACCATTCTTGAGGCGGGGGCTCTGTTAATGGGGGAGATATCAGCTGTGCCCTTTTCATGGACGGATCATTACCTCCTGCAGGGTCCAGAAGCAATTTGAATGGTTCGCCCCTGGAGACTGATGGAACCAGAGTGGTTCTGGAATGCTTTGGGTGAGATACCCTCTGATCTTGATGAACGTCTCATCAATGACCCGTCACACTATGGAACACTCTGTTGATGGGGGCCATCAATCAGATGGCTCCTAGGCGTCCGCTTCCCAGGCAACAGCACCACAGGCACCCTTGGTTTTCTGAGGAGCTGCAGTTGCTGAAGCGAGAAGGGCAGTGGTTGGAGTGACAGTGGCATCGTTCGCGTGCTGAAGTCGACAGATTGCAATATAGAGCCAGTTTACGAGCCTCTGCCATGGCTATGTGGGTAGCAAAATTGGAGGTTTTTGCTACCCTCATACAATCTGTGAAACCCCATCCAGTGGAGCTTTTCTGAGCTTTTCTGGTCAGTCCGGCCTCCGTCCACCTGGGAGTGGAGTCATCTACTGCATGCTGTGACATGTTTGTGGATTATTTTGTGGATAAAATCATTTATATTCACCACGACTTCGACACCACATTTATTACATTAGGGGAACCAGAGGTTATGGAAGCTCTGCCTTGCCTGAGTGTGTGGGATCAATTTCACTCGGTGACACCCACCGATGCGGTGGATGTTCTGGGGTGTTCAGGGCCACTTTTTGTGAATTAGATCCATGCCCATCCTGGCTGGTTAAGGCCTGCTGGGAGATATTGGGGCCATTGCTGGCTGGGGTGGTCAGTGCCTCCCTTCAGGAGGGCAAAGTGCTGAGCTGTCTTAAGGAGGTGGTGGTGCAGCCTCTGCTCAAGAAACCATTGCTTGACGTTGACTCCCTCATCAGCTAATGGCCTGTCTCAAACCTTCCCTTTTTAGGGAAGGTTATTGAACAAGGATTGGCTCGACAGCTACATGAGTATCTAGATCATATTGGTTTTCTTGATCCCTCTCAGTTGGGATTTCATCCTGGTTATGGCACCAAAACTGCACTTGTGGCATTGGTCAATGACTTATGCTGGGAATTAGACCGGGGTCGTTTGACCCTGTTGATTTTATTAGATTTGTTGGCAGCATTTGATACCGTTGATCACAAGATATTGGTGACATGCCTGCAAGACCATGCATGGGTGGGTGAGATGGTTCTTGAATGGTTCCGCTCCTTCCTGGCCAGAAGAACTCAGTGAGTGGTGTTTGGGGATTATTTTTCATCATACCAAGACCTCTCATGTGAAGTTCCACAGGGTTCTGTCTTGTCCACTCTCCTGTTCAACGTGTATATGCAGCCACTCAATGAGGTGGTCTCGGGGTTTGATGTGTGGTGTCATCAGTATGCTGATGACAAGAGAGGTAAAGGTGGGTGTCATCAGTATGCTGATGACACCCAGCTTTACCTCTCTTTTTCATCAGACCTGGGCCCGGCAGTCTCAGTGCTTATTCAGTGTTTGGTGGCTGTAGAGGACTGGATGAGGGCTAATCAACTGAGACTGAATCCTGACAGGATGGAGGTGATGCCGGTGGGTAAGGCAGTAGAGATGATGGCTCCCATTATTGATGGAATTTTTCCTCCACTAGTCTCCTCGGTACAGAGCTTGGGGGTTCTCCTTGATTCGCAACTCTGGCTGGATGTTCAGGTGGAGGCTGTGGCAAAGAGTGTTTTCACCAATTACATCTGGTGCAATAGTTTCAACTGTATGTTTCAGACTCTGACCTGGCCACAGTTATCCATGCTTTCATCACCTCTAGATTGGACTAGATTGTAACGCGCTCTCCAAGAGGCTATCCATGGTGATGGCTTGGAAGCTGTAGCTAGTGAAGAATGTGGCTGCCCGTCTCCTGGTGGGACTGGGTTGCCAGGAGCAGATTATGCTTGTTCTTCATTCTCTGCACTGGCTGCCTGTAGTCTTCCGGGCCTGATTCAAGGTGTTGGTGCTTGCCTATAAAGCCCTAAATGGCCTAGGCCCTACCTGTATGCCGGATCACCTCACCCCCCCAGGTTCTGGATCAGCCCCTGCGGACCCTGCCCTTCTTGAGGTCCCCCAAAACTTCTGGGGGGCCACAATGGGAGGGGGCTTTCTCAGTGGCTGCACCACAGGTGTGGACAGTGTGGAACTCCCTTCTGGTGGAGACTCGATTGGCCCCGGATCTCCCCTCCTTTTGAAGAAGTTGTAAGACCTGGCTGTTCCACCAGTCGTTTGGCGGGGGAGATGGGTGAATGGGTGGAGGGAGTGGGTTAGGGTGGTGGGTGGTGAGAGAGATTCTAATCCTTCTTATTATGAGTTGTTTTTAGCTTTACTGTTGTTTTTATTCTGTTATAATTGTAAGTCACCTTGAGCTGCCTGTGGCAGGAGGGGCAGGGTAGTAAATGTTTTAAATAAGTAAATAAATAAATAAACAAATAAATAAATAAAGGGGGAAAGAATGCCCCCTCACCTGCACTATCTAGTAGCAAGGGGCTCTTTGTCGGGCTTCCCATAGCAGGAAGGAGCAAGGAATTGGGTCTCAGCCCTGCGCTGCAGCGACAATCTCCACTGCAGCCTGGGTGCTAGGGAAACAGCCCACTGGCGTGAAAAGGCTGTGGTCAGGCCAGGGTTGGTGGGGCAACTGACGGTTGGAGGGCACAAAGATTTGTCTTGCGAGGTGAGACTGGAGGGGGTCCGTATTTAAGGCTGACCCCCCTCAGAACTCCCACAGGACTGAACAGCACTCACCCACCTACCCTTTATCAAACACTGTAGGTGAAAGCCAGTTGCCTTTTTGGGGCCTGGAAGGAATTATTTACAGGAACCCCAAATGACTGAGGGATTCCTGGATTTCGCCTTCCTCATAGTGCTATCTGAATTTGACTGCAATTGGCCTGTTGAGACCGGGTGTTTCTAGGTGTTGTGTTCATTAAAAATACTGCTCTCTTTGCAGGGGGTCCAGTACTGTAGTTGCAGTTACTGAATCCACTTTTACACGAGGCACTTAGAAGCACCTCTGGAGCCCCATATTGAAGAGGAAAGTCACAAGGGGAGTGTTTACATGCTCCCCATGCTACTAGAAGTAACGTGCCATCCATTCTCTTCAGCGGCGGTAGCTGCAGACATGGGGCTTTCAAGAGGCGCATTCTGTAGACCTGAAAATAGAGGTCTACATAATTTTCTCACCCCTTCTTCTTCCCTCTACTATAAAGATTCAGTGTGGATCAATTTGATTAATCAGCTGCAAGGTTTGGTGGATAGTTTCCCCGCAGTGAGGTTTATTGTTCTAGGGGACATTAATGCGTGTTTAGGGGACTCTGGGGATGTGCCTACATTGGAATATGCTGAGGATACTGACACTGGATTTCTGATTTTTAGTTCCTCCAAGGATAAAGGATCTAATGCCCAGGCTCACCGGTTTAGGAATTTGGTTGACTCATTAAATCTTTCAATTTTGAACTGACTTATGTGGGGTGATAGGGAGGGGGAGTTCACTTTTCTTTCACCTATTGGCTAAAGTATAGTTGACTATATATTAATCTCAGAGCTGGTATTGCCTTTGGTTTTAGATTTTGCTGTCTTATTGGCCAGTGAAAAGGATCATCAGCCGTTGGCTTTAGTTATTTCTTTATCCTTGGCAGGGGTGGATTCTGTTGGTAATCCTGATTTTATCTGAAATACCTTGGCGCCTTTGGGTGTTAGGAGAGTCAAATGGTCAACAAAGACCGAAAGTTTTTTTCAATAACTTTTTGATTTGGACCAATTTAGTATACTTAGGGATAAAATTGTAGATGGAGGTGAAGAGATCCTTGATGATTTTACTCAGGTAACAACAACTTTGCTACCTTCTCTGGTTTCTATCCATGCGATGCCACCAAAGCCCCAGTATTCTCTGGGGGGCTGGTTTGATAAAGAATGTTGTTTTGCCAAATCTAAGTTAAGGAGGCGGGCACGGGCATTTAAAAATAACCGACTTGATGTTGGGGCTCTTATTATAGAGGAGAGAGTACAGAGTGCTTCTGATGGCTAAGAAACTGAACTCACAAAGGAAAGCTTGGCTGAGTTTAGAAGCAGCAGTGATTGGGAAGGACATAAGCATCTTCTGGAAATTAATTAGACAAACGTGGTCCTCTGATAAATCATCTCCTGAGGTAGTAATATCAGATGAGGTTTGGGTTGATCATTTTCAGAATTTTTTTGTCAGTCCAACTACCACCAATCTAGATCTGCCCCTTCTTGGGTTGGATAATTTCCCCCCTTGGCCGCTGGTTGAGATGGAGGAAGTGGTGACATTGGGTATTTTCAGATGCTACGAGATCACAGTGAACCACAGTGAATACGCACCTGTGGTCACTGTGACTTCCACGTCTGTTTGGTGGCCACCAGTTGTTCACCATGCTCAATCCCCACATGGGGTCAGTTTCAACTACGCTTCCCAGGCTAGCCGCACCAATTCCCCAGGAAGC
>QEPC01014588.1:134660-167709 GCA_003113815.1 Sphenodon punctatus | reverse complement strand
ACCACCAAGGGTGGTTAAAGGGTGGTTAGCGTCATGTCTGTTTTCACCCATTAGTAACCTCTAGAGTGATGGGTTATTGGTTTAAAATGTTAACTTATCCTCCATCAAGATATTCCAAACTCTGTTATCTACAAGATATCAGCTATACCAGAGGAAGTCAATCTCTCTGGCTACCGTTTATAACATTTACCTTTAATTTGTTGGGACTGGGCTATTACTTCTCTGAGATAATACTATATTCTTTTCCACGGCAGAGAAGGCTCTGGCAAATCAATGACTCTTTGTCATTTCAAGACAGGATGATTTTGCTGCCACTCGATATAAGCAAGTGGCACCCCTATATAACCTGTGGAAATTTGATCCAGGAATTGAGAAATATCTTACAATGGAATTGAGCCAGCAATTGATAATGGCCCTGTGTAGACTTCGAAAAGAACAAATGCCATCGGCTATATTAGAGGGTAGGATAAATCATTTGCCTAGGGAACAGAGATTATGTCCATGTAGAGCTGGAATGCCGGAGGATATCACACATTATGTGTTTGATCCAAACAAATTAGGGAAGTTTTATACCCCTTTATCATCTTAGGTCTAAACTTTTATTTAATTGTGAGAAACACATCTGGTTATTTACACAAAAGGAGGGTAGTATTGTCAACAACCTTGCACTTTTTGCCTTAAAGGCAGAGCTTATCAGAAGGGGATCCAACTCTTTTAAGTCTAGTTAATTTGGGACGCTGGCCAATATAAATTGGTACCTATGTTTGGGCCTACAATTAGGCCTCTTACAAGCTATGGTTGTATAATTTAACGTGCCTATTTTGTAAATTTCTTGGGGATGTTTTGGATTTGGTTGTATATTTATTTTTGTTTTTATAACGTTTTTAAATGAGAAATGATTCTGTATTTTTGTTTTATATTTTTTTCTTTTAACTGAGTTTGGTTTTGTATTTATTCATTTTTATGTCTGAGTTATGGCAAAAACTTGCACTCAATAAACTAAACTAAGGACCAGAGTAAGGAGTCATGTGAATGCAGGTGGGAGGCCGCATCTATCCCCTGCTGCCTTGCACATTTCACCCCACCCAGGGACGTGACCGCCAGCACTTGCCACACCCTGCTTCTATGCCAGGTTTCGTTTCCCCATCTCTTAAGGAGATGACTCATAATTTTTTATGTAACTCAGGCTCATGGTTACCAGTGCTCCCAGGGAACTTTAAGCTTATTTTGACCAATGTTTGACTACCCCAAATAGTTCTTTTGGTTTTTGAATAATTTACATAAAGCTAATTTTGGCACATTGATCTGAAAACCTAGAAAGAGCCCTTTGGAGACCAATCGGGTCCTAGATACAAGCATTACATCATCCACAAACACTAACATGCCAACCGGTGTATCTAATAATTTGGGAGGGTGGAAATCCAAATTGCTCATTCTGCCAATTATGTTGTTGATATAAAGGTTAAACAGAAGAGGTGTTAGGACACAGACCTGTTGTACACCATTACTTGTACTGAATTTCCTAGTTAGTTCTCCTCGTAGCTCATACCGGACCTGTGCCCAAGTATCCTCATAATATGCCCTTAGCAGTTTCAATAATGGAGTCTACTCCCATTATATGAAACTTTTGCCATAATAGTCTCCTTTCGATGTTATCGAAGGTTGCGGTAAGGTCTACAAATTTTATTTTATTTATTTATTTATTTATTTAAAACATTATATGCCACCCCCTCCTGCCTCAGGCATCTTGGGGTGGCTCACGACCTTTTAAAGAATATATTAAAATATACAAAAATAAACTACAATTTAAAACAGTATAAAACCCATCGCCACCCACACCCTCTCCCTCAGGAAAGGCCTGGTGGAATATCCATGTCTTACATTGTCTATGGAAAGAGAGGAGGTCAGTAATCAAGCAGACCTCCAATGGGAGGGAGTTCCGCAGCTGCAGCGCAGCCACAGAGAACACCCTCCTCATAGTGGACACCTGGGAAACCCAGGGGACCCTGAGGAAGCCACCTCCCCGGCCGACCACAGGGACAGATCCAGGACCCAGAGGGTGAGGCAATCCTGCAGGTAGGTGAGGCCCAAGCCATTTAGGGCTTTAAAGTTCAGCACCAATACCTTGAATTGGGGCCGGAAAGCTATTGTCAGACAGCGTACAGAGAAAATCACTGGTGTAATGTGCTCGTGTCAACCCATCCCAGTCAAGAGATGGGCCGCCGCATTCTGCACCAGCTGCAGCTTCTGAGGCAGCACCAAGGGTAGCCCCACGTAGAGTCCATTGCGGTAATCCAGTCTTGAGGTAATAAAAGCATGGATGACTGTGGCCAGATATGAGTCAGAGACATACGGCCTAAGCCGAAACACCTGATGTAACTGGCGGAATGCCCCCTTTGCCACAGCTGCCACTTGGACATCCAGGTGGAACTGCAAGTCCAGGAGCACTTCCAGATTCTAGACCTGCAGAACCAAGGGAGGATGGACCCCATTAATGATGGGGGCCATCACTCCCTCAGCCTTCCCCACAACCATCACCTCCGTCTTGTCAGGATTTAATTTCAGGCAGCTTGCCCTCATCCAACCCCCCACAGCTGACAAACACCGGGTAAGCACCGAGACTGCCGGGCCTGAGCCGGAGGAAAATGAGAGATATAACTGGGTGTCATCAGCATATTGATGGCACCTCACCCCAAACTCCATGACAACATTCCCCAAAGGTTGCATGTACACATTGATCAAGAGATGGGATAAGATGGAACCCTGCGGAACCCCACATGTGAGGCCCCAGGGGGAAGATGAAAACTCCCCAAGCACCACATGCTGGGTTCTCCCAGCCAGGAAAGAGCATAACCATTCAAGAACAGTCCCACTAATCCCTGCCTGATCCCGCAGCCGAGTCACCAGCAACTCATGATCAATGGTATCAAATGCAGCCGAGAGATCTAACAGGATCAACAGGGTCGAACGACCCTGGCTCTTGCTATTTTTGGCTATGGCCTTAGGCCACACCTTAAAAAATAAATTTGAATCTGGACAACGACCTTGGTTCAACTCACGGGAGAGGTTGTTGGCCAAGGCCACAAGAACAGTCTCTGTGTCATAACCCAGATGAAAGACCGACTGCAAGGGATCAAGAAAATTGATCCAGTCCAAATGCCTCTGAAGCTGCCGAGCCACTACCCATTCAATAACCTTCCCTAAAAAGGGAAGGTTAGAGACTGGCCAATAGCTGGCCAGGGTGCCAGCGTCCAAAGATGGCTTCTTGAGCAAAGGCTGCACCACCGCCTCCTTGATGCAGTCTGGCATCCTGCCCTCCCCAAGGGAGGCATTGACTATCCCCGCCAGCAATGGCCCCAGTGTCTCCCGGCTAGCTTTAACCAGCCTTAACCAGCCAGGACAGGCATGAATCAAATTCCAAAAGGTGGCTCAAACAGTCCCAAGAGCATCCCTCGTATCCGAGGGCAACACAACCTGAAACTCATCCCACAAAACAGGACAAGAAGGGGCTTCACTGCCTCTGACCTGTCCTCTGCTAAAAAGTTGCATCAAAACTGTGGTGAATTTGAGTGATTTTGTCCACAAAAAAGTCCACAAACAAATCACAGTGAGCATTTGATTATTCTAAGTCCAGGCGGAGGGAGGTCGGACTGACCACCCCCCTCACCACCTAGAACAGCTCAGTTGGGCAAAACTTAGCAGACGCAATGAGGGCAGCAAAGAAAAGTTAAGCCCAGGGGCTATGGGTAATAGATTGGACGTTGGATTTTATGTTAGATTTTAATACTATTATTAAACTTTGTTCTTTTAAACCTTGTTTTTATTTATGTTAACATTTTTGTAAATGTTAAGGCGGATGGGGTTGGTGTAAATTAGTGCTTGTTGTTGTTTGATTTGTTGTTTGTTTGTTACTGGGGGTTTTTTGGCATAAGGCGAAAGCTGTGCCTAATAAATCTAAATCTAATCTCATCTGTCTGCACTGCAGCGGGACAGGTATGTAACCAGACTCTATGCCACAATTGGTGAACTTCAGTACACATGTTATGCCACCGTCACTCTAACCACCGCCCTTCATGCTTCATCTGCTGCAGCTCCTCCATATACCATGGGGACCTGCCTTGTCAGCTCTTCTGGAGCGGACACCTAGGAGTCACACCGTCGAAAGCCTCAGTCAACACGGAATTCCACATGGACATGAGGCCATTCAGTGAGCGGCCATCTAGGTCAGAGGAAACATCCCCTAGAGCTATCTGGAACTTTTCTGGTTCCCTAAGCCTTCGGGGGCAAACCAACCTTATTGGTTCCACACCCTCCCGGGAGCTGACATGCACCAGGTTACCTACCTATAGGAGATAATGATCCATCCACAATAACGGCACTGTTGACACCTCCTCCATTAACAGACCCCCCTCACCCCCCGCTAGGGCTGAAGCGGCAAGTCCTTTTTCTGCTCTGCTATTTCATTCTGCCATTTTGGAATTGCCCACGACTTTCTGCAGTTTTTCTGCTGTCATTCCACTAATTCAGAAACCATCGGAACAATCTCGGAAACTGTCGGAACAAACATTGTAGCAAAATTAAAGTAGTTGAATGAACATCTCTATCGCACCGTGCCAATCATTGCGGAAGAGCTTTTTCTATTGGAAAAAGTTAATGCAGCGGCTTGCCGTTTCAGCCCTATCCCCCGCCTCAAGGCCTGTGCAAAATATCATGTCCAGGGTATGTCTTCCAACATGAGTGGGACCCACTACTCTCTGAGACAGGCCCATGGTTGCCATGAACTCACACTCTGCCGCTCCAAGACTGGTGTCGGCATGGATATTGAAGTCCCCCAAGAACTATCGCCCTGGGGATATAAATGATATACAGTATAAAGCTGTTTCAGCACTCTCTGGTTCTTAAGGGACAACATCACCCTCCCTCACCCATTGCCCTCCCTCACCCACACAATGTGGCATGCGCTAGGGCACAGTTATTAAGAATTGGGGGCCTTGAGAGTGCATCAAGGCCAGTTCTCCTGACAGTTATGGTTTATGATTTTTGTACTGGATCCAAATTGCTGGGGCAATTTACCCCACCTAGCTTCTTGGAACTGGAATAAAGAGTGTGACTGTTAAAATGCACATTACTGGTGACCATGTCTCATTCTGGGAGGGTTTAATTTGGGGGTGGGGGACTTGCCAGGGCTAGTCCCCTGCAATTAAACTCAAAGGGGTGGGGGGAAGCCCTGGGAAATATTCCCGGTAGGAGTATGAATGACTGAAATGTGAAAGACCAGGAAAAGGCAGATGTTGGCCATTTTGGTGTTGAAAACAAAAGCCAGACAAATCTGTTTGGTTTAGCTTTCATTATTGACTTTCCTGCCTCCCTCGCCCTCCCCATGTTGGTCATCATCTAGGTTAAATCAGAAGAACTATTTTTTATTCATCTGTAGAGAGGTAGGTTAATCAAGTGACTAGGTTGCTGGCTGGGAAATAGTGTTCATTTCCCTCTCTATCAAACTCTGGAGCTGGAAGGTGTGACTTCTGGCATAGGCTTGAGGCCTGAAAATCCTTTTTTTTTTTTTTAAAAAAAGTAAGTTTGTCTTTACATATTAAGCACTGTTTTTTGTCCCCTCTTTCCTCTCTTGCATGCACTCACATGCTTTTGCATCCCACCGTTCTTTCTGCCACCCTCTCCCCCACTCCATCTGGAGGCTCTGTGAATGCTGTGAGTCCAGGAGGAGGTGGAGCAATGGTGCTTCAGAGACACGTTCTCCAAAATGAAACTGCAAGTAACAGCAGCAATAGCCAGATCTAAAACAGACACAGCAGTTCTTTCTGGCAGATAACCCCAGCTGCTGATTCCCTTGGGGTTGTATCCCACAGTTTGGGAATGACCATGCTGCAGTATCTTGTTGCATGTGGTAGATACGTCAATGAAGAGAATCGCATGTTGTCGACATGAAAACATTATGCCTGCCAGTTTAATGAGGGACATGTTGCATGTCAGTAAATGCTGCATTCTCCACTCCTCTCGCATTTTAATGTGGATTTTCCATGTATTTCTCCCCCACAGTGATCTGAAAGAGAATAGAATGAGGAATATTTTTAATGTAGAATTAAGTAGCATGTTCGAATTCTATTTAGAATTCTCCATTTACAAAATAATCTCTCCTTATTCTAATGATCAAGGATGAGAAACATTGCATTCCTAGTGTTGAACATGAGCTATTTGTTAATTTACGCACCCTGTACACCAAGGTACACTCGCAAATCTTCATGATGATTATTAGTCCTGCCTTTAGGTTTGCTGACATTGATACTACATGCCACAAAATGCTTTAACCAGTTCTGTTTTCTTTTGGAGTCTAATCTCTTCCCATATTTATTGGACATATATTAGATAAATGAGTGTAATCCATTCATTAGGTTATAGACCCTAAGCCTCCAAGGGCTAGTCACAAATCCACATCATGTCCCTGGTGTGCTGGATTCTGCATTTGAATCTGATTTATCTGAAAGCTGTGTAGAACCTCATGTAAACAGACAGCTCCCTTCTGAATCAGTGTGCATCTGGGAAGACTCAAGGGCATTGTTTATTTCACCATATGCACAGAGAAATTTACATTTAAAAAAAAATGTTTCTGATTCACCTGTTTAGGGTGGGGATATATAAATAGCACAGTTTTCATGGAATCATACTCTTTGGGGGGAGGGGGAGTAGGATCTGACTGGACAAATATCTTATTATTGACAGAACCTGATTATTATTCATATTATGTCCTGCTGTTTGGCAATCTGCAAAGGCATAATCCTGAAAGTGGCTGAGCAATCTCTTCTTAAACACATGCTCAACTTTGTGTTTCTGATTTTACTAGAACTACTCATGTGCTCAGCATAGGGTTGCCACCTATGGAAATTTTTAAGGAACAATTATGAAAAATACATGTTGCAGGGCCTGAATTGGCATCTTAGGGGAATGTTGGAGCAACTATGGCATGCTGTTGGGCATCTTAGGGGAAAGAGGTAGTCAGACAGAAACAGAGAAAAGGCTGTTCCTTGATTTTCTTGTGAGTGGTTTCTGAGCAGAGAGTCACTTTTGGTTGTCTACCAAGAATACTTTGGAGGTTGCATGCCATTTATTTGATCCATCACTGCAAATGGAATCAACAGGGAAGATGCAAACTGGAATAATAAAGCCTTCCACAGCAATAAACGTACAGTTTCAAGCATATTAGAGTTTAGTTTTCATATTATTTTAGTGTTGTTGGGGACTGCTGGGTCAGCGGGCTGGGCATCTGTAAGTCAGGGACATGGCTTATTTTGGTCAGGACAGATCCAGCATCTGACCCAACATATGGCATGTGGTTATGTGATTCCACCCATGTATGACTTTCACACAACACACTCTGCACATTAGCACAGGAAGGCAGATGGCTGGGGCAACTGTTTGGCATCCTAATCCTTACCAATCACTTAGGGCATTTTTACACACACCTTAAAGTGTTGGTCTTTCAATCTTCTGGGTTTACAAACAAGTCCACAAGTAAGTTCCAGATGCATTCTTCACACACACTGTTCTGAGGCAGTTCCTAGATGCATTCTGGCAGTTCCTGGATGCATAAATAAATAAATAAATATTCTTCACACACTGTCCTGAGAAAGCCTAAAGTAGTCGCAGCTGTAGACGTGAGGGGTTGCCATGGAAACCAAGTGACAACAGCTGCCTGGAGCAAAGCAGTTTACCAGGAGAACATTTTACACACAAACGCTTTAGGAGAGGTTTTATGCAAAAGTTCAAAGAGCCAGATGTTTAAGATCTGGGTAAGTAATTTAGACACAGGCAAAGTTCAGGATGTAACAGCAAACATGAGGAGAAATGTGTGTGTAAAAGCACCCATTGATTGTTTATTGCTAGCACCAGCACAGGGTTCAGAGGAAGTTTGCTTGCTGCACTTCATTCTATTATTTTACATGTAAATGGTATAGTCTGATGATCCCTTTGGAGTTGTGCATAAAACTACTTGAGCTTCTTTTGGTAAAGCTGTATTTAGCATTTGTGTTTGTCCAAAGGCAAAAAGTAGGAATTAAAACATGCCATCCAGGCTGGTTTAATTTGCATTAATTAACAGTTAGAGCAATGGATACATTCCTAATGATGGATTTTTGTGCATATTTCAAGTGACAATGTGAAGAGCCTTTTTGTCTTACTGCCAAAACCACTGCCAGGTTATTTTGCCTCTGTGAAATTAGAAATTAAGACTTTAATAATTAGTTGTTAATTTGTTGTTCTGTGAAGATGACTTAAGAACTTTTAAACATTGCTTTTATCAGCAGAATAATATTTTTCTCTTTCTAGTTGGAATACTTACAAGTATCAGCTTGAATGGTTAGCAAATCTTTGCACCCTTGAAGGTTGATATTAGGGATGGGACTCAGGGTGGAATGTTGGTTTCAGGTTTTTCGGTGTCGGTTCTTCATGATTTTTGGATCTCATTTCGGTTTGGGGGGGTTGTATTGATTTCCCCCCCCCCCATTTTTTTCTCATTGACTTCAGTGGATTTTCTCCCATTGAAGTCAATGAGAACAAACTGGAAAAAAATCAATAAAACCAAAACAAAATGCCAGAACCAAAAATGAACTGCAATTTCGGCTTATGGTTTTAATACTGAAACAGCTATTTTCAGGCCATTTTTCCTGGCCTGAAAATAGAAAGGGTCTTAGGTGGGTTTTCCCTCTGACTCAGAAGGCAACCCGACTCATCATTGGGGAGGAACGAGGAAGCCAATTGCCCCACAAGAATTGAGATTCCAAAGGGGCGTGTCAGTCACTCGAGGAGATACACAGCGGTCCAGGGCACAGTGTGCAGGGGAAGTGAAGGGATGAAGGGGGATGGTCCGGGGCAAGGGGAGGCTGAGGGAAGGTAGAGGGGAGGAGTGAATAGAGGGGTCAGGGCTTGCACTCTGGGACAAAGCCTTGCAAGGAGAGGCGGGATGGAAACAGGGGGAAAAGAAGTGGGGGAGGGGTCGGTCAGGATCCCAACACCAATACCTCACTACAAATACTCACAGGAAACAGGAATCTACAAACACTAGATCACTACACAAACACTCTTAACCAAGGTCCACTCAGGGAGGGGGGTTAACACAGGGCGCACTCACTCAGTCCACACTTTCTTTACCAAGGTAATAGACAAGGCTGCTTCACAAGATCCACCAAGGGCCAGTTTCTCAGAAATGATTACCGGCGGTGGCTCTCGGCCCCGCCAGTATGTTACATAGCTCTGGCCCTAACGAGCTCAGGGCGGGGTCCCCACATGCCGACAATCCTGACGCCGCATCCGATGTGCTCTGTGTTTGGGCGGGACCTGGCCTTTCCTACCGCTGCAGGGAAGCCCCGCCCCCTGGTAGCAGCGCTTCCCGGGCTCCTTGCTGTCCTGCACGCTGCGCCGTTGCCTAGCAACCGCACGAGACCTAAAAGCTAGTGTCAGGGCGGCGTGAGCCCTGACACCTAGATTGTCCATTTGCCTATCCTTTCATTGCAGCTCCTACTCCCCAGATACCCTTTCTCCTAGACTCAATACCTTTACCCTATCTATCACTCCCAAGTCCTTGCCCCTGTGCCACCCCCATCATCCCAATCCCAACATTGCCCCCATCCTTCCCAGCTTCCAGCCCCAGTCCTATGTCTTCCATTTTTTCATACCCTCCAACACCCTCACTGCCTCATTTCCTTCTCTTCCCTGTTCAATCACCTCTTGGCCCAAACCCTTTCCTTTCTTCACCCAAAACCCTCACTGCACTCATCTCCCTATTGCACTAAGGGCACAAAACCCAATCAAATAAAAATAGAAGGAACATAATCCAAATCATGCAAATGAATTAATGTTGCATATTATACTTACTTTGTATAATTTATTCTGCCTGGCAGAAAATTGCAGAATTTGAGTGGTAACTCTTGCAGGTTTAGTAACAGAATACATGAATCTCTGCATATAGATGTATTTCTCTAGAAATAAATATGTAACATCAAGGGGGAAATAATAAAGCAACTATTTAAAAAGTGGCCAGGAAGTGTGGAAAGAGAAAGCCTAATGATTCACTGCCAAAGCTGTCTACCAACACAAGAAGCTAACTTGAGGGTGATTTAAATAAAATCTTTTTTAAAATGAAGTTCGTTTTTTTTAAAAAAATTGACATTAAGTTACAAAATATCAGTGTAACTTTTTAAAATATCCATATTCAGAAGTAGCAACTGATTATGGAAACTGGACTCAATCCCATAGCCTGCGTATCCTATGCATAAGGTGCGTGTGCACGCATGTGCGCAGTTTCAGCGCAGCATAATGGGCCGTCAATGGGGATGTGCGCGGTTTCCATTCACGCATATCCACGCAGGATCCGCAGACTATGGGACTGAGCCCACTGAACATAATGCAAGCCCTTAATTTGCAATCAGTGACAAAATTCACAGTGATGTCAATGGGGGTCATGGTTCAATCCTAGATCTTTAGCTGATGTGAACTGGTGTGAGATCTTCAGTAAGAGAGTTAGTTCTAAATCTCTGGAGCTCAATTTCCAAGTGGTCTCTTAAGCTGTGCTCTTGGATTTTAGAGTTACACGTCTGTATCAAAAAGTATTAGGGTTGGGCAATACCTGATAAGTGTTCTGCCTATTCTTCTTATGTTCTTATTTTGTTGCTGGAGGATGTAGTCAAGGCTTGGGTCTAAAAAAGGACTGGATAAGTTCTTGGAGGATAGTTCCATTGATAGCTATTATCCAAGTAGGTTGGAGGACGTAACCTCTGACTGTTAGGAGCTGGGAGTGAACAACAGAGAATGGATCACACCATTATGACCCTCTGGGTACTTCTCTGATGCAACCGAGATTGGCCACTGTTGGAGACAGGATGCTGGGCTCGATGGACCATTGGTCTGACACAGTATGGCACTTTTTATGTTCTTATTTTTAAAGGGTTCCAATGACAGGGACTCCATAACCTCCTTTGTCAATCTGTTCCTCTGCCTAGCTGTTTTTATGGTTAGAAATGTCTTCCTGGTATTCAACCTAAATCGTTTCTCCTTCAATTTAATCCTGTTATCTCTCGTCCTACCTGATTCACCACAGAAACTGGGTACCACTGCTTATAACAGATCATTGCATATCTGGAAACTGTTATTTTATCCCTCTCCCCCTTAGCTCTCTTTTCTCTAAGCTAAACATTCTCAGTTCATTCAATCTTTCCTCCGAGGTATTGCATTCCAACCCCTTTATCACCTGTTTCACTGCTCTCCTCTGAACCCTCTTTAGTTTGTCCATGGTCTTAAAGTGAGGAACCCCAAACTTAGTCAAACTTAGTGGGGAGTGGGTATCTCCCCATTCTTCCCGGCAGCCTGGCCCCCGTTACATTAGTTCGGAGGCCGGGATCAGTTCCAGCCATGGTGGTGGCCACACTTTGGAACGGATAAGTCAGTGGTGGCGCTTTGGTGCCATCATGTTAGAAACTTAATGCTGTCCTCAAGCCACATGGACATTTGGATACCATGTAACCCTTTTTTGCATTTTAGGTGTGGCAGCCAAATACAAAGTGATGAGTTTTGAGAACTGGTGCAAATTCGTGTGTCTAACATTGAAAACTGGCCCTTAATTTCAGTTGAGCTTCTGATGGAGATATTATGGAGTGCCTTTAAAAAAAAAGATAGTGTGACTAGAAAAGAAAATAACTGTTGAGAAATCCTCTGATGAGTGCATAACTAATTTTGTTCTGACTCCATTTCCCTTCCCCCCCCCCCCCGAAGTAAAGCCAATATGAGTTTGCTGTACTCAAAGTGCACTAGTTGATTTACCGCCACCTCTACCTCATTCAATTCAGGAGCAGTGTTGTTTTTCCAAATAAATCAAGTCTGCACTTTCCATCTGGTGTGATATCCCCCAGCAAATATCTATGCAGGCAGCTCACCTGACAGCTGAATAGAAGAAGCAGGAGGCCTGTCATCTCCAACATCACTCAGGAGGAACTGAACACTCATAACACCACAGTAAAGTTATTTGAGGATGCTGTCAGACGGAGTAGTTCTGTCTCTTACAAAGGAAAAAACTAAGGTAGACTTACCTAACCTCTCAATTTAGATATTAGCTTTCTAATTTAAGTCCCCTCCTGGGCTCCCATCCAATTTTATGAAGATTTCTGAGTTGCTCCTACTGACCTTGAGATGCAGTGATAGGCAAACCTCAAAAGGCTTAGTAGTTCATAGTGATTATGACAGGAGTTCCCTATGTTCAGGTAATTACCTCAGTTAATTTCTGTATCGTCTGTCAGACTCAATGGACATAATTACGAATAACCCTTCTTTTGCTTCAAATGCCTACTGTCAACAAGAGGAAATGAAGGATTCTTGTTGTTGAACAGGGAATCACAGATTCAAGCTTTGGGACAACCAATGCAGTTCATGAACCACTGTTGCTATATGAGCCCTAACGTTTCCCAAGTGCATGCTGTTTTCCACTTCTAAGCATCATTTAAACATGAGCAGGAGGCTAAGGAAACCAGCTCACAGAATAACCAAAATGCAAGTAAGAATGTACAGCAAACCAGACCCACTGTGAATATTTCTGTCATGATGGATTGGCTTACTATGCAGTTCTTCTCAATCACTTTAAATCAGTTTTTCATTATTGCGATGTACTGAAGGAGATTTGAGGGAAATTGATAAGTCCGATTGTTTTGCCGTTTCAGGGCATTGGGTGAGGGCTCTTTTAAGTACATTGTGTGCCTCTTAATAAATAAAATGAATGGACTTTACTATGAAAGCACATAGTGAAGGACCTAGGTAGAGTTTCACAAGGACTTAAGGACAATAATGTAATGACAAATTCAATTACATTTTAGTTTTTAAAAAATGAACTGAAGCCATGCCTCCCACAACAGAGCTTGTCAGGGCAGGGAACTGAATTCTAGTCTCTGGCTAGCACTCAAACCACTGGACAACCCTACCTCTCTTTAGCTAAACCAGGAGTTCTTGTGATTTTTAATCTATATAATGACCAGCTCAGGGTTTCGGGCAGGAAAGTAATTAATGAAAGCCATTAAGAAAAGCTGGATAAACCATCCAGGTTTTCTCTAGCTTTCATTTCCAACTCCAAAATGGCCAATATCAGCCTTTTCCTTGGCTTTTGCATTTGGGGGCACATACTCCTAGTGGGAATATTTCCTGGGGCTCCGCTCCCTTGAATTTAATGGCTGGGGCTAGTCTCTGGCAAGCTCCACTCACCAAATTGATATCTGCTGGGGGAAGGGGGGTCAACCCCAAACTCACCCTTGTCTGCCACAGAACCAAAGTTGCACCATGTGAAATCTAGGACAGAGAAGCTGCATACCAGCACTTCCTGTACTGAAATTCTGCACTGGCTGATGCATGGTCATGTGCAATCATGTATGTGCTTGTTTCCTAAGGATGTTCTTACTTCACCCCCCTCAAATGTAAAATTCCAAGCACGCTCATGGGAAGTGGACTCCTCCAATCTGGAAAAAAAGTACCTTCATATTTAAATGTATGTGAAACTAGTTGGTCTAGAATTAAGGGCAGAGATTATGCAGGGACAGGATTTCTCACATTTTCTTCATGTAGTTCAAAAAGCCCCATACAGACTACGTTCCCAATGGTATTAAGTGCTTTGAAAAGTTCCTTGAATCTCTAAATTGTTCTACTTGATGTTCGTCAGAATCCCTAACTTGTTCTACACATACATTCATCAGAAAGTGAGTTCTTTCTTGCCCAATGGAGCAAGCTGCAGTTGAGTATGTATGCACAGGGTTCCCTAACAATGGCAAACATTCCCTCTTCATAGCTATTAACTTTGGCCAAGTAGAATTCAATCTGTCTTGTGCAGGTAGAAGGTTTCTACCTCCCCCCCCCCACTGCTCCCTGGAGTTCACCCAGCAAATGAGTCTGTGGGTGCTTTCTAACATGAAGGTGGCCCCGCTTTAACATGCTATAGCATGGTTTAATCCGAGTGCTACCATTACGTTAGTTCCCAGCTGCCAGATGCTGGCACAGAATAGAACCTGTCCGTAGTGGTGGGTAGCCTGGGTTGTGACTTGGGGAAGTCCTCGAGTCACAGCCTAGGCTAGGCGCCACCAAGGTTGGGATCCTGCTGCCTGACTGGGAGAAAAGCGGACTTTCACATTTGAGCCACTTTACTCAATAGTCTGGAGTGCCTCTAGTTCCAGGCACCATGGCAGCTCTCATTGGCTGCCATGACTGCCAATCAAGGATGGAGGCGGTCGCTAGAAGGAGTGCAGGGATGGAGTGGATGCATCTCCATGCATTTCCCCACTCTCCCGGGCAGCCTGGTCTCTGTTACATTTGTTTGGGGGCTGGGATCGGTCTCAGCTGTGGTGGCAGCCACACTTTGGACCGGGTGAGACTGTGGCGTCACTTCGGTACCATCATTTCAGAAAACACCCCTGTGACTCTTATAGTTAGTTAGTTAGTTTATTAATGGCTAACAAGCCAAAATGTTCTTATTATACAGCTGCAGGAGTGACTCTATAGCTAAGGCATCTGCATCACTGGATGTAAACAGACAGGCAGCAACTCCACTTCTGCCTGCACCAGCCCACTTCACCCCCAGGTTGTCCAGTCTGGGTAAAAGGGTCCACCCCAGATGTACAAGTGGAGCAGGCTACAGATGCCATGGGGCAGTCCCGCCAGTGGCACTCCAGAATGTTCAGAATGTCCGGAGTGTGCCGTGTGGAGCGGGCTGGCCGGCCAGTCAGCCAAACCTGGGGCAATAGCAGAATGTGGAGCTGCTGTCCGTCTATTGGGCGGATCCATGATGCAGCTTCATGCCCAGACATCCATTGCTCCATTCAGCACTATGGAGTTGCAGAGCATTGGATTAGCAGCAGCAACCATTTGGTGCTGGGGGGGTCGGCAGAGATGCCAAATGGGTGGACTGCGGCCCACGGAAACTGCTGGTTCATCTGTTATGGACCCAGGTGGGGCTGTAAGTGGGCAGATATGGGGATGCACCCCAGAGTAGTTCCAGGTGTGGCCAGGCTCTGTGTCCATCTAAAAGCACCTACTGTGTTAAATTCACAAACATTCTATTCATTATAAAATTGTTATGATTTATCCTATCACATTTGGTAGGATGCATTGCTTGAGTGAGGGGTAGAATCTGTACAAATTGCAGACAACTATATGAAAAACAAGAAAGTTACAGATGTTTTTATTTTGGAGACAGAATGACATTTTCTCCCCTATGCAACTTTTTTTTTTTGCGCAGATGAAGACTTAGTTCTGGGAGCCATATTAAGAAATCTAGAAGTGTGGCCTGAATGGATTTTGTTGTTTTTAGTTTTTGAAAATCTACTGTATACTTTTGAATTTCATGTTTTGTACTTACCATTTTGGCAAATGGGGTGGAATTTATTTCAGCCAATTGTACGACATTGTATTGCAGGAATTTATTGCATGTTTTTATTGCACCCTATTGTACAGATGCAGGCTGAGTTTATTGCACCCTATTCTTGTGTGAACGCCAGGAGTTTATTGAACTCTATTCTTGTACGTATGTCACGAAGGAACATAGGGTCACACATGTGTAACACTGGCCTACATGTAGACTACAAGTCTAGTAAATATGTAAAGCAAAAGTTTCCACATGTATGTAATGTTACAATTAAGAACTGTAAAACTCAAATCAAGACTGTGACACTTGACCAAGCTTCAGGAAATGGAAAGACAGTTTGTGGATTTGCCCAGATGGATGGCCAGAGACATTTAAAATGCTAATGCAGGCAGCCATTGTCTAAGTTCAAGAGACACAGAAAGCTGATAGCAAGAACAAAGGAATTCTAGAAGCCTCGAGAAGATACCAGGAGTTCCTCCTGGGGATATAAGGAGTTGTACCCCAGAGGGGAGAACTCACTCAACATCTTGCAGCGAGGAGGGCTGAGTCGAACCATGGACTGAGAGGCATGATTTTGCTTTCTACCAACTAAGATATCAGTGCCCAGTCATTCTACATCTATGACTGAGGAACCAGAACTTATGGACCTTGTAGGGTAAGATGCTTATTTAGGAACTCAACCAGTATAGATATAGAAGTGCATTATATTTACCTTTGATTTATAGTAACCAATCTGTAGCAACAATCTTGTTTATGTAAATCAATAAACTTACTTCTTATCTTTATGAAGAAGTGTCTGTGTCTAACATTGGAACACAAGTGAGCAACAAGAGTTCTCAAACTCTTGCGAACCCAGAGAGAAAGAGTCTGTAAACGGGAAGGATCGGGCCCTTAGGTGACAAAGGAGTTGTCCCTGTGGCAGGCTTGAATCGGCCAGAGAGAAAAACTGATTCAAGTGGGCTGTACGTGAGGGATACTGAGTCACTCAAACCCGGTAAAGTGGGGGTGCGGCCCTCCAACCCGTGACAACGTACACCAAGCAAACTCAGATAGAACCCATAGCAGATAGAAGTTTATTGATATAGATACTTAGATAGGAATATACTCCATATAGTATAGGTTATTAGGTGTAGGTTTAGGTTAGACATAGAGATTAGTAATTTTTATATTGTCATTGTGCACTTATTATGACTACATTAAAATGAGAAAAAGAGGAAGGAGTTCAACTTCTGAGAAGTCTGGGCAGGGGCCTGCTGGCACATCTGCCACTGGTGGCAGCCCACAACGGAAACGATACCAAAACCAAAATCTTTATCATTGCTCAAAATCGATACTGACTCCAATAATGAAATTTTGTTATTAACAAAAATGACAGTTTTTACTAACAAAAAACAAAAATGAAAACCAACATGGGTCCTTGGTGCACACCCCTAAGGAAAACCAGTGTTGCTGCAGGCCCAGCTGCCACAGTCCTGATAGTGGGGTCTGGGAAGGACCAGTAGCCAGGTCCTAGAATTCCTGCTGTTCAACTGCTTTGCAGCTACAGGAACTTCTGAATGTTCCCAGCAGGAGCAGGGAGGGAGCAGTTCACATTCCCTGAAATTTCATCCTTTAAAAGCAACATACCAGTGATTCCCTTACCCCCACCCCCATGATAATAACCATTATTTTCTCAGGGACCTTCTTCTATGAGGTCAATGGCAAAATTTACACAGGCTTAAATGGCAGTAGGACTGATTCTGTTTTGTGAAGTGGGCCAGGGGTGGAATCACACTGCAATATGTTGCCATATTTACACATAAAAAGCTATAGGAAATTCCAGGGTGGTGGGAGGGATGCTTGTTTACAGAGGAAAAGTTCTCAAAGACAAATTTGAGAATCCATTTGCCAATGGGTGTTTTTACACATACATTTCTCCTGGATGTTTGCTGTTACAGCCTGAACTTTCTGTGTGTCTAAATCACTCACCCAAATCTTAAACATATGGCTCTTTGAACTTCTGCATAGAACTTCTCCCAGAACATTTGTGTGTAAAAAGTTCTCCTGGTAAACTGCTTTGCTTCAGGCAGCTGTGGTCACTTGGCTTCCATGGCAGCTCCTCACGTCTTCAGCTGCGGCTACTTTAGGCTGCCTCAGGGCAGTGTTTGTCTGCAGAATGCATCCAGATACTGCTTCAGGGCAGTGCGTGTGTGTGTGTGAAGATGCATCCGGAACTTACTTGTGGACTTGTAAACCCAGAAGATTGAAAGACCAGCACTTTAAAGTGTGTGTAAAAATGCCCAATGGTACTTGCTTGAGAGGGGTTGTGAAAGACTGGAAGAAGATCAATTTCAGAAGAATTAATAGCAGCAGATTCGGACAACTGCACAAAATCAAATGAGTGGTTTGGATACTATACCAATGGAAATTAGATGAATAGAAAGATGGATAGAAAATAAAAGGCGATTCACACATTTGTTACATGTCATTTATTATTGACATGTTTTTCCCTCTGTCAACTAGGGAAGCAAATAATGGCAGGATCATCCACAGATTTTTCACTCAATGTTCCTGTTAGAGGGGCTCTTGATTATTCTGAATGCTCTGTGAAGGCTGCCTCAGAGATTACGCAGACTGAGAAGAGCAGCAATAGAACACCTTTTCATCTAAAAGTTTGCAGCAAACTGCAGAATTGGAAGTATCTCAGGAACTGCCTAGCCCAAAGGCAGACAAGTCAGAACTCTGTTTGATAGTGAAAGAAAGAAAAAGGGGGAAGCTGAGATGTCTGGCAAAACTTTAAGTCATAATTCTTCAAACTCTTCTTGATGCTACAGCAGTATCTTTTGATGAGATCTTTTAGCAGCTCAGGGAATTTCAAAGGGGTTTTAAATTTCTTTTGACATAAAGAGCTCGTCACAGATTTCTCTGAAGGGCTATGGAAGCATGAAAACAAACACTCATAGTGAATTCATAAAAGCTTGGCTATACTGATCAGTATTTTTTTCCAGACCTAATCTCAACTCCAAATGTAAAAGCCTTGTTGAAATAATATGGACTCTCCACTTCCAGCGTGTATTGTGGGTTGTTTTTGTTTTCTTTTCTCAGCCCATTGTGATCTGAATTTCTATTTCTTCTTTCAAATGGAAGAATTGAAATAATAAAGGTTTAAATATTTCCTCTGTATAAATTACATAAAATGTGTGTTTACAACGAAGACTCATCAAGAGATAATTAATTTTAAAAATAATTGGTCATTGGAGAATTGAAGAACTGAAATTCATCTTTTGAATGCCATTAAATTAAATGGGGGGGGGGGAGTTTGTACTCCAAGAGAAGACAAATTGGTGAGTTTTGGACAAATTCCTGAAGTTCTGAACACTAAAGGCAAAACAGAGCAAAAGTTAGCACCAGTCATTCAGGCCAAAGACCAATAATGGAAATCTAGGACTGGATGGAACCAAACCTCTGATGGATTAGTGAAAGCAGAGCATAAAATTTCAGATTGAACTCTGGAAGCAAATTTTTTTAAAAAAATTCAGTTGCCAGACTTTATTCTTATATTAAACTATTCTTGCCCCCTACACCCCTGAATCAGTTGTCAGCCTCAGTTTTCTGGGTGCCAATAGTTCCCAGGCGCCTGAAAATTTCGTGCCTTGAGTGAGAGGTGTTGGTGAAAGTCCCCTCCCCAAATACATGTGCTGTAAATGATTAGGAGACAAAACCAGGACATAGGGTATTTTCAGATGTTACAAGATCACGCTAGACCACGGGGAATTCCCACATGGTGATCGTGGTCTCATCACATCTGTTGGGAGGAACGGAAACTCCCCACCAGATGTTCACCCCCATGAATCACGGGGGGGGAATCACATTGAACACGCAAACGGAGGTCCTGCCCGAACCATCTCTGTTTGCGTGTTCAATGTGATCCCTCCCCTCCGTGATCAGGGGGATCGTCTCGTCTGTGCCCTGACCATGACCCGGAATCAGCAGCGGGATTCCGGGCCATGGTCAATTCCCTGGGGGGGGCGGGCAGGCGCTGCGGCCGCATTGGCCACGGCGCCCGCCTGTCTCCCGAGAGGGCGGGCGGCCTAGGGAGCGTGGGGGGGCGGGGCGTGCAGCTACACGTTGAGCCGCACGGCTTCCCCCCCTCCCCGATTTCCTGCCAGGATCAGCTGGCATGTATGCTGGACGTGCCCGTTTGATCCCGGCGGGGGATCAATGGGTGTTTCCGTGACGGGGTCAATACAGGCCCTGTCACATCTGAAAATACCCATACTGTTAAAACCCTCAATTATTAACAGACTACAGCATACACTCTAAACCAGCTAGACTGTGTGCCTGTTAGAGCAGCACATGGACACTGTCCTCATGCTGCTGCCACAGGGGTCTTCAACTCCTTGTGCCAGTCTCTGACCACTTGTACACATTACCTTGGAGGAGGGTGGGGAGACTTCCGTGAGGGCAATCATGGCTCTATTTCCACAGGGATTAGCACACATGGGAATGAGCTATTCCACTTTTTTCCTACAAAAACAAGGAAAAAACCCCGGGGGGATTTCCGTGAGGGTAATCACGGCTCTATTCTCACAGGAATTAGCGCGCATAGTAATGAGCTATTCCATTTTTCTCCCACGAAAACAAGTGAAAGCACCCGTGATTGTACATAGCTATCAGGGGACCCAGTCATGCAAAAGTGTTGTTTACTCACAATGACATGAACTCTGGCAAATTCAGCTCCCTCTCCTAGGCTTTCAACCAGGACTGGGACACATAGCTGAAGCTTCCCCTTTATTATCACATCAACTCCTGTTCCTTTTGTACCAATCCACCAATTTTAGTTGAACTAATTTTAACCACGTTCATTTTAGCTTGTTTGGGGAAAGCATTTCAATTTAAAAGTGCACCCACATGTTTAGATTGTTCAGTGACAAAGCGCAATTGAACAGTGGCAGGGAAAGGGGGGGGGACCCACGACATCTAATGATTCACCTGCATAGTGAATCATTTCTGCTGCTAAAACTCAAATTTAATCCTTTAAAGAGTGGTTCATGTTATCAGCCCCAAGCCTTCTGGGACTTTTAATTGTCTGATTTAAATTAAAAGCTTTATGCCTGCTTTTGTTACCACCCAATTAATTTTCAAAACCAATTAAGATAAAAATCGTCCATAATAATCTCATACTTATTACTAAACCTATAATTTTGTCTATCTCACTCATTTACTTCTTTTGACCTAGCATTAATGACTCCTGATTAGAGGTGAGCAGACACTCAAGGGTTTGTGTTTGGGAGCTGTTGATGGATTTTAGTTTAAAAAAAGAATTTCCTGCCTGGCCCGGTAGTGAATAGGATACTGCCTTTGTAACAATAGAAGTTAGTGAGTATGCAATGTGAAATAGATTATTCATTTTGACACATTTAGCCTATGTTTTTGTGCCCATGGTACGTACCATTGGTCATGAATAGGCAAAATTCAAGCTGGTTTTCCTTAAGTGAGACTACCTGGGTAATTTTGCCTGTGTGATGTGTTTTAGACTTTATATAGAATGCTGTGACCCCGGGCAGCAAAAACATGCAAAGTATGTCATGATGCGACCACACTTGGGGTCCTGACTGACCTATAGTTTGGGAACCTCCAAATTATGATGTCCTTTCTTTTTCTGATTGGATGAGTGAGCAAGCATTTCCACCTCTGTATGGGTAGACCACAATTCTGCAAAACGAAATCTGTGCAAGTGGATGCATGCAGCAGCTGAGGGGCCACTGAAGTCATAGGATTTCAGCACAGGGGTCTCACTGGCCAGGGATGACATAGCTGTTGTAGCCTATGGAGAGAGAAGTTAGGTCTGAGCTGGAAGTGTGTCTGAGATGGGTAGGGTTTGAGTATGAGGAGATGTGGATGCATCTTCATTGTATTTGCCACATTAGGATGAAGTTTCATAATGCATGGTTCAGTAGGGAAAGGATCTAGGGATGGGAGCCAGAGGCCAACAGGAAGTGTAACACTGAAGGTGTCAGTGGCCACAGTGAGAAGAAAATGGAGCTCCTGCTGATTCAAAAGGCCAGAGCAGCCTTAGGTTTGTGTGACTGGTTCAACTTCCAGCAGGTTCAACTGCACAGTTGAACCAGTGCAGTTGAACCTGCTGGAAGGTGCTCTTTCCCCCAGGGATCTAAAGTGCACAGACGCAAATGGCATTAGGAGGGGACTGATTAGAGATTTTGCACAGGGCCTCCTCACATGTCCTAAAGATGGCCCTACTTTGTCATGCACACCCAGTCCATTCTGCATGTTGAAAAATAGGACACCACAACGTACGTGCTTATGCTAGAGATGAAACAAATTATTTGAGCGAATACCAAATTCAAAAATTTGGGTTGATTCAAATAGTTTTGAACAAATCTGAATATACAAAGCGCTATTGACTTCCTATCCATTTCTAGAACAAACATTAATTTGTCGATGCACCCCGGAAGAAGACGAGGATACGTTTCATGGGATTGAATGGCCACACTCTTTATTAATTTTAAACCAACAAAGGGGGAAGGGGCAGCCCTCCCGCTTCCCCCTTTAAACTGGGGTCCTACCTTCAGTTAACTGTTCTCCACCCCAAACCCACAGGAGGTACCCGTCCCCACCATCAATGCCATAGCCATCCGGCCCTTCTTATATTCTTATGTTAATTCTAAGGGAAACCTCCTGTGGCCTAACTCTGAAACTTATAATTTACTCCCTGTCCCGATGGCCGGGCAGGTTGTTTGTACCTATAGCCTTTTGGGGTTAAACAAGGGTGAGGGCACCGTTACCTACTGCTTGGCACATGGTCCTCCCAGCGGGTTCGGCTGTTCACCTCTCACCCTTGGCTGACCATACATTGGGCCACACTGTGCAGCTATGCATGGCCTACCCAGCTCTTAGGGAGATGTTTTCTAACCATCCTATGCTAACTATTATAACCTTTAAACCCTTATCTTTAATCTAGCCCTCTGCCACCAGAACCACCAGCTCTGCTTGGCTGGTTCGCCGCCATATCCATCAATATCTCCCGTAACTTGTGTTTTAGGACCCCAAGGTATAGATTACAGTCAGCCTCCGACAGGTGCACGCCATCTCCTCTATAAAGCTCGTCCCTATCGTGTCTAATGCTCTCATTAACAATTACCTTTCCCCCCCTGGCAGTTAACCAAGTCCCAATTTCCCCATTAGCTCTCCTTCTAGCCTTGTCTACCTTCCCCGGGTTATTGGCGTTGGTCCATACTCGCCTCTGCAGCATCTCAGACCACACCAAAATGCACTGAGGGAACCGGTCTTGCACTATTTTCAGTTCGGATTTTTCCCTCTTCATTAGCTACAGTCCCATTGCTTTTGGTAAATTGTTCTCCCCCAGGTGTATTACCATCACTCCTGGCATAGGGAATTTTTCACTTGAACAGGAACAGTTGCTCCCAGACCATTCCACGTATTCTGAACCATACTAGCTCTGCCAGGTTACTAAGGCCCAGCTGGGTTCCTCACCCACTGCATGCGGCCATCTTCCCTGCCCAGTGCATGATACTGTGACTGAAGATCCAAACCACCGTCCATTCCGGGGGTGCTGCCATGTCTGAAAGGGAAATCACACGTAAGTGGCTGCGCAAATCCAGTTCTTTCCACAGCTCGCAAAGCCACATGTTGCCCCCCTACTTGTACCTCAGTTTCCTTTATATATGTGCAAAATGCTGCTATCGCCACCGGCCTATCTGCTGTATCTGGTGGCCGGTGAACCCCATGCTTGCAGCTCTAGATGCTGCCTCAATCCTGAAGGAGTGTGTGCTGTAATGGTCTGGATCAAGGTCTGCATCCCTCACACATATGGCCAGGACCACCCTGAACTGGTAGCGCATCAAGGGCGCCCCATCTGCATTCACAAACAGTGAAATCGCCCCCTGCGGGTGAGATGCTAAATATGCCCTCATTACCTGCACCGGGCAGATCTGTGCATCTCCCGATGGGTACAACCTAATCACCTTACCCTTTCCCCTTTGGTCGATCTTTGATCTGTGGAGGTGCAGCGTAAGGGCCTCTCCCTGCCATCCCACATCCCCCAGATGAAAAGCCCCACCCAACCTGTCAGCCCGAGATTCTGGGACTAATTCGCTAATTCGGAAGGCCCCAAATAGGGTCACCCAAAAGACCACTCCAAAAAGCACTATCTTTGACTGGGAATAACGGACTTGGTGCAACACCCAGGTTAGCTGGGGGAGCAGCTGGGATGTGATGGGGGCTCACTTGTCCTGCACGGGGGAAGTGTTGCTGGGACAGCTCTCCCTGAGACAGCTCATGAAGAAGCCATTGTCGGGGGGAGGATGTCCCATCAGCCAACTGGTAAAGTTGATGGCTTCCACTTTTCCTGCTATAATTCCAGGGGTCAAACCTTTGCCTTGAAGCTCCATTGCAAACCTGATAATCCGCATTTCGGGGATGGCAAAACCTACAGCCCAACTGTTCAGCCACCTGAAGTTTTGGAACTCGTTAAATGCTGCCTCGTATGCCCGCCTGGCTCTGGGGCAAGGGAACCCTGTACTGCATGATATAGCTCTACGATCCAAGGTTCCACATGTCACTCAGGAATGGGTTGGGGTCCTTGTTGGCTTCCGGGGCCAGCATGCAAAAACGGTCTGTCTGGAACCAAGAAAGGGCATCAGCTATGCCGTTGTTAATACTGGACACGTGCTTGGCTATAAACAAGATGTTTGCTTTCAGGCACTTAAGCACGAAAACCCGGACCAGCCTGATGACCCTTTCTGATTTTGATGACAACTTGCTGATAACATGTACGACTGCCATGTTATCACACCAGAACAAGACCCTCCTGTTGGCAAATTCCGTTTCCCACAACACTACGGCCACTAATATTGGGAAAAACTCCAAGAATGTCAGATCCCTCGTTATTCCCCGCTCTTCCCAGTCAGCCAGCCATGCTACCTCACACCAGTTGCCCTGGAATAAACCCCAAAACCATGCCCCCCTGCTACATCGAAGTGTATTTGCAGCTCAGCCTCCAGTAGGAGCCGTTGCCACCAAAACCTGACTTCATTATACCCTTCGAGGAAGGTCTCCCAGGTGGCCAGATCCTCCAGGATCTCCTTCGTCACCCTAATGTGGTGATGCGGGGGCCGGTCTCCACCTATGCGCGCATATAGGCGGGACATAAATGCCCGCCCTGGGGCAATCACACGGCAGGCAAAGTTCAAACTACCCGCGAGAGACTGGAGCTGTCTAACTGTGATTTTAGAGGATCCCTGAACAGCCGCTATCAATTCTCAGAGGGCCCAGAGCTTGTCCTCAGGTAACCGAGACAGGGACAGCACCGTGTCCAGCTCGATACCCAAATATGTCAGCCTGGTCACTGGGCCCTTCATTTTTTATGGTGCCAGTGGCACATCCAGTTCCCTGGTGACCTCCTGGAAGACGCCCATTGCAAGGGTGCATTCCTCAGTCCCCGTCCTCCCTACAAAGAGGAAATCATCCAAGTAATGGGTGATTCGACTCCACCTGGCGTGACGATGCACAATCCACTCGAGCACCATGCTAAACCTCTCAAAGGCCATGCATGAGATGGAACATCCCATTGGCATGTCCTTGTCGAAGTGGAATTTGCCCTTGAACTTCATGCCCAAAAGCTCGAAGTCATCTGGGTGCACGGGCAGTAGCCAGAATGCAGACTTAATGTTGCACTTCGCGAGAAGGGCGCCCTTCCCACAGGAGTGGCCCATTTCGATAGCTGAGTCGAATGATGCGTACCTGACTGTACAGAACTCTGCTGGGATCGCATCATTCACCGATTCCCCTTTTGGGTGTGATAAGTGGTGGATCATGCGAAATTCCCCTGGGTACTGTTCCCAATGGGGATATCCTAAGGGTGGGCATAGGCAAGGAATCGAAGGGACCCTGTATCCTCCCCTCCCGGACCTCCTTCATAATTTTCTGCTGTACTAGCTGTTCATTTCCCAACACCGATTTCAAGTTCCTGGCACCCAACTGATAACGGGGGCTGCACGTTGGTATCCTAAAACCCTTTCAGAATCCCGTAACTACATAACTGGTGGTGGCTTGGTCCGGGGAGTCATGGGTCACCACCCGCAGGACCTCATGCCGGACTGGGGTTGGCGCCCTTTCCCACCTCCTGGGTTGCCACCCTGGCCGGGCAGGCTCCTCCCGGCACCAGCCCGCCCCCTGTTCCTGTTTCCGTACTGCTGGAACTTGCTGCACCCATAAGCATCATGGTCACCCGTGCACTGTGCACACATGCTTAAACTTGCATGGGGATTGAAAACATTTCTCCCCATTGTTGTAATCCCAGCAGCTTGGGGCCCCTGGGGGCTGTCTTGACCTGCTGCCCTGTCCCCGATCCCCTTGCTGACCACCCCCTACCCGGGAGAGTACATGCCCACTGTCTGATCGAGGAACATATTGATCACTGCTAATACACTCCAGCCAGATGTTGTGTGCATGCACATCCCATCTAAGTCGGGGGTTGTTGGCAGCCCTTCGCCAAAATGCCTCATCGTCACGAAGCCAGGTCCTGGGCCCCCTGTGTCGAATGCTTGGTGCACTATGTCTGAGTACTTGACTAACTCCACCCCCTACTCAGGGTACTTGAGCAAAGTCACCCCTATGTCTTTGGTCTCTTGAACCATTCCCTATCCTTCCTATCCTCCTTGTTGTTTGGATCAGGTATGGGGTCACTGAAAAGGAGGGCAAGCATATCTATGAATTCGCCACTCCAAATCTTCTCCCTGGTGGCTTGGAGCAAATGCCCACCCAAAGGGGCTGACACATCGGCGTAGCCCCAGACAAAGGGCGGGGTTGCGCCCTTCACTCACAGCAGCCGATGCTCTTTTCATGCATCATGGCTCAGCCCCCACACCTGTGCTGTGACCCTTTGGCTCTGGGCCAGGCTACACCCATACCGTCATACCTGACAAGGGGATTGGCTCGCACCCAGGGACTCGGTCCACCTACCACATGCATTCTGGCACCCCGGCACCCACCCCCGCATTGGGAGCATGACGACATGTGTGTGTCCCATGCTTTCTCGCCGGCTGGTGCCAACCCACAACGGTCATGCTCACCCTCAAACCAACCCTCACCTTCCAACTCACCATCTGGGCATTCCAAACTCTGATGGGGGGTCACTCTGCCCCCACAGCTCCCCGTACCCAACAGGTGTCTCTGGGTTGCTTGAAGGCTGATCATCAGTGCGTGCATTCCCTCTTTTAGTGCATCAATCTGCACCTGCTCGCTCAGGGATAGCCACCCACTCCATAGGGGTAGTGCATCCCCTGCCCCCCACCTCGAAGCTAGCAGATTCCTCCTCCCTCGCCTGCTCCCTGGGGTCTTCCCCTGGCCTCCCATGGGCATCCTCCAGCTCTTCAATGCAGGTCTGGTACTCCATGAGCTGGGCCTGCATGGCCTCCAATACTGTAGTCACATGTGCCCTACTGTTTTGGCCTTTCCACCAGGCCCCTGTGGGAGGTGATGGCTTTGGAACCTTCTTCGTGGGGGGGGGGACGTGCTTCCTTCTGTTTTTTTGGGCGCCATGCTTGCCCAGTTTAAACCTGCAGGGCAGCTGGGTGCCCGAGCTCTATTCCATTCATTTATTCCCCATGCAGCCCTGGGGGAAGGGGGGAGGGGAAATCCAATCTAATGACTGTAGGCTTCTGGGCCTTAACGCTGTTCTAATGTCTAGCTGTTGAAAGCAGGCCCACTAAGGGATCCAATCCAGGGACTATGCAGCCGGCTTAAGGCCTGGAAGTTCTAGGTAGCCTGAGGGATCCAGTCCTGGGGCCACAGGCCGCTGGGCACTGCAGGCGGCCCAAGGCTTTCCGGCTCCACGAGGCCCCTAGTTCTTCATGTCCCCGGGGGGATTCAATCCAAGGGTCAGGTTTTTGGCCCTATTGGAAGCTGCCTAACTGCTCCACATGGGGGCCTGTGATGGCCGGCTCCACTAAACCTGAAAGGGCCAGAAGGCCTGGGTTATGGACCTGAAGGCCCGGCCACCCACGTGGCTCTGTCGGCGCCACCACCACCACCCCGCAACGCTAGGGAAAGCCGCACCCTCCCAACCAAACCCCTGCCATTTCCTGGGGGCTACAGCTGTTGCTGGGAGCCCTCCTGGAAGAACCAGGGTGAGCAGGCGTCTCAGAAACCGCCCCCCACCCATGACCAGGGGGCTCTGCCAGGGAAATGACAACAAACCTGACCTCCCGATGGTGTGTCAGCATGGTAATCAGAGTGGGGCCAACAAGCCTGGCTTCCTCTGCTTGCTTGGCCACTCCCCAGTACCGCCCGCGTCCTTTCCTGCTCGCCGCCGCCAACACAGTGAGGCGGCAAGTGGGGAAATCTAAAATGGTGCCCGGGACTCCCTGCTCTCATGGGTGTCTCAAGCGCCCCCCCCCCTTGCCATGGCAACCATTCCCTTCCCCCCCCCGCTTCTCGGTTCAACCTCGGCAGCCTTACCCGTTCTCGTCTCCTTCCTCCAGCGAGGGGGGGGGGCGCTGCCAAAACCTTTCTGCGGCAAAAGCGGAGAGGCAGTTTGTATATCTCATTTCAGTTATTTCAGTAATTTTGTTCTTTCATTCATTTCATTTTGGTATTTCATCACTTTGCTTTTTGGTACTTCATTTTGGTCCAACAGTGGAGTCTGCTTAAATCAAATTAAGTAAAAAAGTTCAACTTATCAGAAACTCTAATTAAGCAGACCTTAAAGAAATGGACCTGGAGATGGAGAAACTGATGCTCAGATTAAGTTAGTATCAGGTGTCTCCATTTCCAGTCCCCCTTCCCTTCCCTCAGAGGCAGAGCATATAGCGGGGCAGAGCTCTGTGTGTGTGTGTGTGTGAGTAAGTAAGTAATCCTGTCAGTTTTGACTTTGAGAGTCTTGAGTGGGCTGAAGACAGGGAAACTTGATGTTTGCTTCCTTTACAACCTGCTTGAAAATCCCAGAGTCAGAACTAACAGGCTACACACGCATGCACACACACTTACACAGATGTAGCTATCATGAAGTGAAGGAGCCCATTTGAAACCAGACCCTGGATCCTGAAGGGACCCTTTGCAAGTGGCCTGAGCACTAGTATCAAACTTTTAGATTGGGCCAGGGACAGCGGGAACAATGCCAGTCTTCTGCCACACCCACTCTTAACATTCCCTAGCAGTGCTAAGGCCACTTGCAAATGGCCCTGCCAAGAAGGAAGTTTTAAGAGTGGGTGGGGGTTGAGTGCTGTCCACACCCCAACCCACTCTTAAAACCTCCTTCCTGGTGGAGCTGCTGGTGGTATGTAGGGTAGGGACAGGTGGGGGCACTGCTAGGAGGTGCTGACTTCATGAGTAAGTCTTGCCCCCACCAGAGACTCCTTCCCCTACTCCCCACATTGGAGACCCCACCCCTCTGCCCTTAGGAGGGGCATAACTGCGACATGAACCACTGTATGCATACACACACACACAGACAGCTGGTTTTGTCAGTCTGCACGTCCTGAGAGCTGAAGAGAACTGATGTGCCCTAATTGTGTCTGTAAACTAGGAGGTTTATTGGAAGGGCACTAAAACAAGATTGCAAGTCCTAGTCAAAGTGGAATAATTTTTTATTTTTTTTAATGGAAACAAATATTCTTGAGAAATAGATTCTTCATCCTTTGCCCAGCATCAACCCTGGGGCCACCCAACACTTAGTATGGCTACAAGATGTTTGTATGTCAAGTTGAGTTTTCTTTTTAAAGTCTTGGCATCAAGTTGCATTATGTTTAGACTGTCATATCTGCTCAGGATAGCATTAAGCAACGTGATGTGAGCATCCCAGATGATCTCTGGTTGTCAGCATCGTTCATGTAAATACAAACAAACAGATCTTCATCCAACAAAATGGAACCTTTTATTTTCAAAGGTCCAAATGTCAGAATGTGAGTAGTTCATCACAGTTAACTTGTAATGTAATCTACTTGGAGTATATACGCAGTGAGCCATTTTCATCCCAGTCTCACTCATGTATCTCCACTGCTGTCATTGACTATATTGGGAATGCTGGGGTAGAATCCTTTTTTGCTTGGAGAACTTAAATTTTTTGGTTGCAGAATTTGAACATCCCCATCCCCCCTCTCTCACTTGCAGCCCACCCCATGAATACATAGCGCTTGGCTCTTAAGTTTTACAAAAGGCTGGCTATACTTTTTCATTGCTTTTTCCTTCTTACCAGGTCTGAAACAAGCAGCTAAATTGCTGCTTGCCAGTAATTTCACCATATTGGGAACTGGTATCGATTTTCCCAATACCAATATGATTTTTCAGTTCTCATAATACCACAAGATACCATTTCAATTTACTGACTTTGCATTTACCGTTTATTGTATATTGTTCATTTACCACTTACTATATTGCCAAGGCTACCATTTTACTTCCAGGTTCTTTGTTTCCGCATTTCTGAGCTAATCACTTTGCAAATAGCCCACCCCTTAACTTCCCCCAAGTGCCTCTTAACCTACATTCCAGTGTCTCCAGTCGGAATTGTTGTTCTATGTTGTTCCCTTTGCTTTCACCAATCTGCAACTGGATTGCAGATTTGTAAAGGAATCTATACCAGCCAATGAATGACAGGAAGTACCAGGGGAAATGGACTGTAGAGAAGATAGAAGAAATGCAATATTGTGTCTGTATTCTTAGGATTTTAAATTAATAGCAAAGTAGTAAATGGCAGAGTGCCAAAGTGGTAAGCAAACCATTGGTAAATCGAGAAATGAAATGTTGATCACGACATTGTTGAGTTCCAAGAAGTTCTCAATTCGACCAAGATGGTTCAGGAACCAGAGATTTTGATAGGAATTCCCGTTTTTGCAAAATCTCATTTCAGCCCTACCTCTTACTGCTTCCAGAGCCTTACTTCTTACTGTTCCAGAGGATGCTATATACGGATTTGTTTAAGAAACTTCAGAGAAAGCAGAAATGGAGGAACCTCTGAGGATCGTTTGGCAGATGCATGCTCCCCACCCCTGGTTTCCGATAATGTAAATTAATCCATTTTGTCAGAACCTGGCCCGAACCAGCAACCCTGAGAACAGTTAGCCACCCACTCACCCTGCAGTTCTGTACTGTGTCTTCTTTTTCCCTAATTGGGCATTTGCTATCTGCCCTTCACCAAATTCCTATCACCCTCCACCCCTGCTACCCCCATTCTTGATTAGCTCCCAATGATGAGAAACTAGGTGGAGCAACCCAACTTTCAGTGCTTTGTATTCCTGCTTGATCCCTTGGTCCTACCTCTCCCATTGCTTCCTGATCTTGAACCTGACTGATTCCTTGATCTGTTCCCAATCCATGCCTCTGCCTCCCCTTCTTATCTTGTTTTCTAGTCATCTCTCCCCTCGATCCTGACCTTGTGCTCCAATCCCAATTACATCCCTTACCCCATGCCCCTTACACATGTAAAAAAAATATTTTGTTTACACTGCCGCTGATGAATGGGTGATAAGAGTATAGAAAGTCTCATATGCTTTCTTCCTTTCTTAATGTAACTTCAAATGAGTGGTCTATTTTGTGGTTGAACATAGACACATTTGAAACTAAGCAAAAGAAGAGCCTGGATGAGAGTAGGTAGGTAGTGTGAGGGTAAGGCTCCTTTAAGAGAGGACTGGAAGAGCAACCAGAGAGATAGAAGAAGAAGGGCCAGGGCCAGAGAGGAAGAAGGAGACAAGCAGGAGGAGCAGCCATGTCGAGAGAATAAGGAGCTCCTACAAATGCAGTTGGTGTAATACAGTTATAATAAAGTAGTACTTGTTAGTAGGGGTGGGACATCAGGCAAAATACTGGTTACCAGTTTTACCGGTTACCAGTATGCAAAATACCAGGTTACCAGATTAAAACCGGATTACTGGTGCCGGATTTATTGCATTGATTTCAATGGGGAACTGTCCCCATTGAAATAAATGGAAAATAAAGAAATACCTCCCCCCTCCCCCTCCCAGGCTGTGTGGGTGGAAGGGGGGGCACCCCCCACCCAATCTGCCCAGCCTGGATATTTTTTTAAAAATTTTTTTTACCCTAAGTCCCTACTAGTGCAGGCTCCGGGCCGCCACCAGCGACCCGGAGCCCGCACCAGCAGGTACTAGGGTGATCCCTGGGGTGGAAGGTGGTTTAACACACACCCCACCCCAGGGAGCACCCTACCTCCCCACCCAGGGATCACCTACCTTTGGCGCTCCGGGCGGCGGCGGTGCGGAAGTTTCAGCGCTGGCTGTGGCTGCTAGTTTCAGCACTTTCTAGGCCTTCCGGGGAACTTCCGGAAGTTCCCCGGAAGGCCTAGAAAATGCTGAAGCTGACAGTCACAGCCAGCGCTGAAGCCGCCGGTCCGCAGCCTCCGCCGCTGCCTGGAACGGCAAAGGTAGGTGATCCCTGGGTGAGGAGGTAGGGTGATCCCTGGGGTGGGGGGGTGTTAAACCACCCCCCACCCCAGGAATCACCCTAGTACCAGTACACCTACCTGCTGGTGCGGTTCTGGGTCGCCTGTGGCGGCCCGGAGCCCACACTAACAGGGACTTCGGGGAATTTAAAAAAAAAAAAAAAAATCCAGGCTGGGCAGGGTGGGTGGGGTTTTTTCTCCCCTTCCACCTGCACAGCCTGGACTGGGGAAGGAAAGTGTTTGGGGTTTTTTTCTTTCTTTTTTTACATTGCGGTCATTCATTTCAATGGCCGCAATGTAAAAAGATCCAGTACCGGTACCCCCCAAATACCGGAATAATCCAATACTGCCGGTACATCAAAATACTGGCAGTATCGGATACCGGATAACCTGAACTTCCCACCCCTACTTGTTAGTATACTACCGTCTCCAGATGCGTGATTTACAGAGAACAGCACATGGTACCAGGAGTGGGGTACCGATCAGCGAAGTGGTTGTGCAGCATGAAAAAGTGAGTAAAAAAAGGCAAACATGGAACAGCTGAGGATTCCAGGCATGCTAGACCTCTCCAATCATGCTGCAGACAACTGGAAAAGATTTAAAAAGAAGTTTGATTTGTTCATGGAAGCCAGTGGAGCTGTGGAAAAAACAGACAAGAGGAAGGTAGCTTTTTTATTGAATCTTGCAGGCCCGCAAGCTTCTGATCTGTTTAATACCTTTTCACAAACTGCTGAAGAAAATTCCAAATATGATGTTGTGATAAAGAAGTTTGAGGAACATTGTGTACCAAGTAAAAATGAGACTTTTGAGAGAGATGTTTTTCATACAAGAAAACAAAAGGAGACTGAAACTTTTCAGAGCTTTGTGGCTGATCTGAGAAAGCTCAGCCAGACTTGTAATTTTGGAGAATTGGCTGACTCATTAATAGGGGTGGGAAACCGGTAGAATCCGGTATCCGATAATGCCGGTATCGGGCGTACCGGCATTATTGGATTCGGCCCGGTAATCCGGACCCAGTACCGGATTCCAGGGTACCGGATTTTTTTGCATTGCAGCCATTTTTAAATGGCTGCAATGTAAAAAAATTTAAAGCCCCAGCCAAACAGTTTTTTAAAAGAAAAACCCTCCCCGAGTCCAGGCTGCGCGGGTGGAAGGGGGGACACCCCCCACCCACCCTGCCCAGCCTGGCTTTTTGTTTAAAAAAAAGAACAGAGTCAGACCCGGACCCGGAGGCGAAGGCG
>QEPC01014588.1:119566-134560 GCA_003113815.1 Sphenodon punctatus | reverse complement strand
GGGAGGGGGAGGGATATTTCATTGGTTTCAATGGGGACACAGCGCCCCATTGAAACCAATGAATTAAATCCGGTACCGGTATACCGGATTTAATCCGGGAATCCGGTTTTCCTAGAACCGGTAACCGGTAAATCCGGTAGCCGGTATTGGGCCCGGGGTCCCACCCCTACTCATTAATAAGGGATCAAATTGTTCTGGGTGTGCAGGTTGCAGAATAAGAGGCAGATTGCTAGAAATTAAAGCTCTAACCTTGGGAAAAGCAATTGAAGTATGTCAAGCTGCTGAACTCACAGAGCAGAGAGTGGACTTGGTGGAGGGAAAGAGCTGTGCTGAGTCGGTGGACAAGATTGTGGCTTCAGGGCGCCACAGCAGAGTGCAGAAAAAATCCTGGCACCAAAGTCTAAGGACTTTGGTCTAAGGAAAAATCCTTAGGCCAAAGTCTAAGTTTGAACAAATGGAACAGCAAGCAAAAAGCTGCAGACAATGTGGTAGTATGCATGCACCACATTAATGCTGAGCCTATGGGAAAACTTGCAACAGGTGCAAAAAGATGGGAAATTCTGCTAGAGTTTGCAGACAACAGCCGACTGCAAGAAAGAAACTACAGATTGTGCACACGGTGTTGCAGGAAGAAAGAGGTTCTTTCTCCAGTGAGAAGGAGTTCTACATTAATGTCTTACAGAAACATTATTCTGAATTGCAAAAAAGGGATTGTATGAAACTCCTCCTAGGCTGCAGAGGCTTTTTTTCAATTACACTTATATGATCTGAATCTTCAATACAAGCCAGGTAAAGATCTTGTAGTAGCTGATATCCTGTCTAGAGCATAAGTGTATGATAGGACAGTTACTAGGCAAGAGATGGAAGCTGATATAATTCATGTAAACTTGATCAGGAAAATGTATCCAGTCTCAGATGCAATGTGGGCAAGGATGGCAGAAGCAACTGCACATGATGAGAGTTTGCAGAAAATTATCAGGGCTATTACAGATGGTTGGCCTGACCATCATATACCAACACCATACAACCGTTACAAAGCTGTGAACTGTCAGTGCTGGATGGTATCTTACTGAAAGGGAAGAGTCTGGTGGTTCCAAGGAGCATGCAAAGGGATATGCTTGAAAGACTGCATAAAGGGCACTTGGGCATTGAGAAGTGCAAACGGAAGGCCAGAGATGTTTTGTTTTGGCCACAAATGAACAGTGAAATAGAAGCACTTGTGCGAGGGTGTTCGGTTTGTCAGAAGTACAGGACATGTCAGCCTAAACAACCTATGCTGGTGCGCAAAGAGCCTGGTGCCTCATGGACAAAAGTGGGAACAGATCTGTTTGTGTATGCAGGAAAACAACATGTATTAATTGTGGACTATTTTTCTCAGTATCCAGAGATTGCCTTATTAACAAGTACCACAGCTTCTCAGGTCACTGAAAAAATCAAGTATATTTTCGCCAGGCATGTCATACCAGAGGTGGTTCGAACAGATAATGGACCTCAATTTGCTTGTCAGGAATTCAAGAACGTTTCACAGGTATATGGGTTTCGCCATATCACCTCAAGCCCCATATATCCACAGTCTAATGGCTTGCTGAAAATGGGGTAAAAATTGTCAAGAAACTGCTAAAAAAAGCACAGGAGACAGACACTGACCCATTTTTAGCTTTATTGAACTATAGGGTATCACCACTGGAGCATAGGAAAGCTAGTGCTGAGCTTCTCTTTGGAAGACGTATTCGAACAAGGTTGCCATGTTTATTAGAAAGTGAGTGAAATGGACAATCTGAGGTACACTTACAGAAATAATGTAATAATAATAATGATAATGATAATGATAATGATAATTATTAATTTGCATCAAAAAGCCAATAATTTGACACAACAATGAATAAGAGACAAACAAAGAAAGAATGTATGAAATGAAAGCAAAAGGCTTATTATGACAAGAGCTCCAGAGAATTCACACATCTGCAGCCAAATGACCAGATGCTCATTTATGATGGCGCAGCATGGACACAGAAAGCTAAAGTCATCAAAGAACAAGCTCCATGGTCATATCTTGTAAAAACAGCTGATGGTCAATCATACAGAAGGAACAGACGGCATCTTCAACTCATTGTGGGACACAATGAGGAGTATCAACCTGAGACATTGCAACCTGCACAAACTAATGCAGGACCAGCACAATCTGAACAAAGGGAGACTGAACTGATGTGAATGCCAGAAAACCAAGATCAAAGTCAGTCACAGGGTGAACGTGTACTACGTAGATCTATAAGAGTGCGCAAAACACCATGGAGACTGATTGAAGACTGCTGAAATAACACAGGACTGAAATGTGGAAGGTGTCTATCTGCAGATTTATCCTGTTATTTCGTTATGGTTTGTTGGGTTTTGTTGTTGTTTTGTTCTGGTATGTTAGTATTAAAAAAGCGGGGGGGAGATGTGAGGGTAAGGCTCCTTTAAGAGAGGACTGGAAGAGCAACCATAGAGATAGAAGAAGAAGGGGCAGGGCCAGAGAGGGAGAAGGAGGCAAGCAGAAGGAGCAGCCATGTTGAGAGGATAAGGAGCTCCTACAAATGGAGTTGGTGTAATACAGTTAGAATAAAGTAGTACTCGTTAGTATACTACTATCTCCAGACGCGTGATTTACAGAGAACAGCACAGGTAGAGCTTTTTAAAGTTTTGCTCTTAGTGATTACTTGCATTATCAAAATGGTGGTGGGCTGTATTCTACTGAAAACCCCTGCAGAATGTCTACATTTCTTAAATAAATATTCAAATACAGACTACCATATTTTATATTGAACTTAATATACTTTATATTATAGTTCTGGCCAGCTTAGCATATAGACCAGAAACCCTTTTACTTACCAGCCCACATTTCCACATGGACAACACATGTTCACTAACTTCAAATCATCTACTAAAACTTGTCCCTATACAAGTCCGCAAAACACTAGACCGTATTCTCAAAACACAATGCATTGTTTCCCCTTATAATTCCTTGATGGGTGTTTTCAAATGTGATGGTGCTGAAGCACGGCCACAGACTCACCCGACCTGGAACTGGACTTGGATCATGGCCAGGATCTGGCCAGGCCCCCAAACTAGTGTAATGGGGGTCTGGCTGCCAGGGAGGGTGGGGAGCCCCCAACCCCATGCTGTGCCCAGTGGCCCCCCTCCCTGATGGACGGTCAGGGTGGCTATTGAGGGCCACTATGGAACCCACCCACCCCCCACTCCGGACCATGGGGAATTGTCAAACATGAAAGCCTGCTTTACCCCAGTCGGGCAGCAGGATTCTTACCATGGTGACAGCTAGCCCAGGCTGTGACTCACCAGACTTCCCTGAGTCATAGCTCTGACTGGCCTCCACCATGGTTGAGATGCAGCTCATGCAAACATCTGCTGGGTACCAGCAAACATGACAGTGGCCCCCTGTTAAACTCCACTAAAGCGTGTTAAACCCAGTCACCATCACATCTGAAAACACCCTATGAAGCTGAAAACTCAAGCTGACCTTCCTCCTCATGCTTTAACTCCCATTATCCCTTACCTATTCACAATCCAGCTGTGAGTCAGAGTCCCCCCCACTTAATAAATACAGAAGACACATGTTTAATCCAATTTACTCTTTGCATATAGACCAGAGGTATCAGGGCACAGTATTAACTAAGACAGGGTAGCACAATAATTCCACTTATCATAGAAAAGCATTTTTATAGCTTATCATCACCTTGACATTAGCAGTTATTGTACAAAATATGATGCAAGCAGACTGATATTAAATGAAGGATGTATTTAACATGGCATCTCTTTTTCCATCGACCCAGGCCATGCAGTCTCCTTATTTTCCCAGTGCCTGTCACCTGTGGGGGCTTGGATGAGGTCGAGCCATCTGCAATTGAATCCTGACAAGACGGAGGTGATGTTGGTGGGCGAGGGCTTGGGGAGCCTGGGGGTGGTTGAATCTCCTCTTGTTGGGGAGGTTTGCCCCCCCCCATGGTGTCTCAAGTGCGGAGTCTGGGTGTGCTCCTTGATTCGCGGCTCAGCTTGGAATCTCAGGTTGTGGCCGTGGCGGGGAGTGAGTTTCGGCAGTTACACCTTATCCAGCAGCTTCAGCCGTATCTCTCAGACTCCGACCTCGCCACTGTCATCCGTGTCTTCATCACCCTGAGGCTGGATTACTGCAACGCACTCTACATGGGGCTGTCCGAGAAGCTGGCCTGGAGACTGCAGCTGATGCAGAATACCACGGCCCATCTCCTGACGGTGGCGGGTCACAGGGAGCACATGACACCAGTGCTCCGGGCTCTGCACTGGCTGCCTATAAAGCACCGGGCCATGGTTCAAGGTTCATGGTTTTAACCTTTAAAGCCCTTCACGGCCTGGGCCCTGCTAATCTGCAGGACTGCCTCACTCCCCATGTGCCCGTGCGACCCTTGAGATCATCCGTGGAAGCCTTTTTGGAGGTTCCCCGGGCGAGGTGGGTGGCCACCGATGTTAGATCTTTTTCAGTGGCCGCCCCTGTGCTGTGGAATTCGCTCCCAGAGGAGGCTCGGCTGGCTCCCACTCTCCTGCTGTTTCGGCATATATGTAAGACCTGACTGTTCCGTCAGGCTTTTGGCGCGGGGTAGGGTTGGGGGTGAGGGTGGGGTTTTCCCCCACATATTGTATTTTTAAATTGTTTTAAAATTTTATACTGTTTTAATTAATGTTGTTCACCCCGAGGGCTGCCCCGAGGGCAGGAGGGGTGGGATATAAATTTTAAATAAATAAATTAAATAAATAAATAAAACTGGAATTCTTATCTTCCCCCTCATCCTTCCTCTCCCTCTTGTCTGTCAATCCTCATCGATGGGGTCACCATACTTCCCGTCCCCCAAATCCGTAGCATAGGCTTCATCTCTGACTCACCCCTTTCTTTTAATTCCTACATCGACTCTGTTGCCAAATCCTGACACTTCTCCCTCCATAACATTGCTAAGATTCACCCTTTTCTCTCTGCCTCCTCTGCCAAAATCCTTGCTCATGCCCTGGTCATCTCTCGCCTCAATTACTGTAACCTCCTTCTCACTGGCCTCCCCCGCTCTCCCCTTTCTCCCCTTATCTCCATACAAAATTCTACTGCCAGGGTCACCCACCTCACCCATTGCTTCAACCACATGCAGCCCCTCCTCTCCTCTCTTCACTGGCTCCCCCTACCTGAACAAATCCTGAACACGCTACTAGTCTTCACCTATAAAGCTCTTCACAACCTTGCTCCCCCCCTACCTCTCTGCACTAATTTCCCTCCGTACTCCAGTCAGTGAACTCCGCTCCTCCTCTGTCCCCTCTATCGCCCTCCCACGCCTCCCCTGCTCCCCTAACCACCTTCGTCCCTTATTCTTAGCTGCCCCCCATGGCTGGAACTCCCTCCCTGCCCACATCCACCTCGCCCCCTCCCTTCATACCTTCAAATCCCTCCTCAAGACCCACCTCTTCTGCTCTACCCTCCCTGATGCCTCGTTCCCCTCACCTAACTCCTGATGATACCCTCCATCCAGTACAATTTGTTACCTAAGGTCTGTGTACTCATATCCTCACAACATGGACCAACCAGCCATCATTCTCGATGTAACCAAGCCAAGTGTGTGCACCTGGGACCTTGCATCCTCGTGAATGTTACACTCCTTGCCTCTTTGTAAAGCACCAATTACATTGCTGGAGCTATATAAATGTTTGCTGATAATAATAATAATAATAATAATAATAATGATGTATGGCCATTCTGGGAAGAGTTCAGGTTGTTTTGGGAACATTTTTTTTTATCAGTTCTTATTTAACAGCCTGTAGTTTGATCAACTGCATACTTTAAACGTTTCACTCAACACTTTTAAAAGTGAGTCTTCCTTTTAAGCTGCCATATTTGCAGTTGAAGCTTTAGTTAAAATCGACTGTATATTTTTTTCCATTCATAGAAAAGAGGTTAAAAAATGTATTCTTCACAAAATATATGTCTATTCCTGTAAATGCAAGTATCAATTAATTATAATCCCATTCAAGCCAATTAGACTTTAATGGGAAAGGATCATAAAGGTCAGCAGAATCAGCACCTTTTATATTAAAGGTGGTGAGAAAAGCCACACCATGGCCTTATTAGTTTATATTTCCCGTGACTGCTGAGCCTGCACAATTTGAGAGGGTTCTATTTTTTTTTCATGGAAATGCTCTGCTGCCTTTTGTGTGAAAGGCTGATGCAAATTTTAAAGGCTACCCAGCAGGGTAGAATGCATTATTTTATTTCAAAGAGATACATAAACAGAGAGAGCGAATCGGGCACAGTATGGTGTTTGTAACTGAACTGTCAGCTGTCCCCAAACATGAAGCCATGGAGCAATGCAAGGAAACTTAAGAAGCCTGAAAGAAATTTAAGTAGCATTTTTCCACAGGGAGGTTTTTCTGAAACATGAAACTAATTGTTCAAGCCTTTGACATAAATGAGCAGCATAAACTAACTGAGGAAAAACAAAACAGGAATTTAGAAATAAAGAAAAAATCAGTAAGGTGATTTTCAATAGTTGGTGATATTTTGCTTGTCCTGATTTAACCTTGGAATACAAAATATGCCCCACAATAACAGCACAAACAAACAATGAAGGAGAAAACCCAGGATTAACAAATACAGAACTGAATCCACAGTTTCCTTTTTGTATCTTAAATATTTCTGCAGGATGACTTTATATTTCTCAATGAAATGGCATTACACAGATACCAATGAATTTGAATACCATATGTTCACATGGTACTCAGCAGTCGCAGTGGATTCAACATAGGTTGAACTTGGTTTGCTCAAAATTCCTTTAAGTCAAACTGCTCTCTCCCTCCACCCCACGTGCTACTCCCACCATAAGCAAATTAAAAGGGTTACACTTCGCAACGGGATAACTCAAGCTTCCATTCTCCAGTTTCTTAATATCTCAAAGCTGCTGTCCTGAAAGCCCAATTAAATGTTAAGTGTATGTTAAGTGTAGTGCTAAGGCAGAAACTTACAGTTGGAAAATACCTAAGTTCTGGGAATACTTGTGACTGTTTGTCAGTATTTCCTCACTGTCCATTGTATCCATGCTTCCACTGTTGTCAAGATCGGGGCCTGTGATTGTCCATCATTTTTTGTCAATTTCCATTTTTAAAATATATTTCCTGGCAATTTCCATTAATTTCCGGCATTTTTTATCAATTTCTGTTAATTTTCTGTATGTTGCATCAGTTTCCAGTTCTTTACATCAGTTTCTGGCATCAGAATGAAGAAAACAAGAACTAGCCCTTCAAATACACCAATCAAAACACAGTCAAGGATCCAAAACAAGGACCAATAAGGGAAATGATGAAAGTTACGTAGTGACTGTACACAAACCAGAAGTAGCAAACATAAGGAACATGTAAGGAATGTTACATGGTGTATGTAGCTGTTCCTGCCTAGGAAGAATTACTGGAAGTACCAAACAATGGCAATTAACAACCAGGAACTAGCAAAAGTAGCAAAACAGCCAGTAAGTTTTCTCATTGCATGAGCAGCACAGTTGAATGGTCTGTTTCTGATGGAAACAGCTTTCACTGAGCTTGCTCAATTCATCACTAGTTATGTGGCCATTAATACATTTGCTTTTATGCTGGATAACGGTATAGTGGAGTAGGTGGTTGAGGTTTTGCAGAATCAGGATCCTGCATGGCTAGGGTGAGCTGCTGCAGCGTGTGGCCCCTTTCCCCTATGAGTCACAGGACTAAGAAGTCCTTAAATGCTAGGACACTACACAGGCACTGAGGAAGAAGGTGGACAGCAGAACAGGCAGTAGCTCTTTAAGGCTGATCTGCCTGTCACCCGAAGATTTCCTCCTGGAGAGACTATAATAGCTTCATGTTCCTGATGGAAGTCAACAGATACAATAGAAGCTTAGCCTCCACAGGGTCATTCTGGGAGTTCTCCAGGGTCCAGAGATATAGCTCAGGGAAAGGAACAGTTCAACCTGGAAGATCGGGCAAGGCCTGGGAGCCTAGAGAGGTTTAACTAACGCATGATGTTACTAGGGGCTAGACTGGGATCTTGGGAAGAGGCTATCTGTCTCAAAGGTGTTACAGACATTGATATTCTGTTTGGGGCTATGTGGAAACTGAGCACATTTTGCTAAATAAGCTGGCACTGAACTGCTGAGTGACTTGGGTTTTGGGGGTCCATATACTGATGACACTCACTCTCTTTTACACTCTTACACACACACAGCTTAATGGTTTAAATTCAGCCTTTGCTCCACACCTTTTCTCTCCATGGTCCCACTAGGGGTGTGTACTTCGTTTTTGTTATTACAATAACGAAAATGAAACCAGTAATAATGAAATCAGTAACTAATTTTGTTTTTGTTATTCATTTTGTTATTGCCTGGCAGTTATTTTGTTATTGCCTGGTAGGTTTTTTTGGAGGAAAATGTGGAGAGGGGAGGAGGGAGCAGACATCTTAGAACCATTTGGGAGGGAAACAGTTGAACTCTTTAACTGGTCCTTTGATGGGAGGAGTGAGCAGACAGCAAGGATCTGATGGACATAATTGGGGGCCAATGAGCAGTGCAAGCAGGTCCCAGGCAGTCGCATGGCACCCTGTGATACATATATGGAGAGAGAGAGTAGATATATTATAGATTAGATATATACCTCATCATTTTTTCCTTTTCCCTTCCCGTGTTTGTCTCCCCTTGACCATATTATATATAGATATAGATTAGTTGTGTATATATATATATATATATATATATATATATATATATATATATATATATATAAATATAAAGCAGGGGTGCTCAGAATGTCGATTGATTGCACGATATTCCAAGGTAGGTCCCAGCTGAGCTAGTGAGAAGCCAGACACAGTGCTAAGTGCTGTTTTCAGTGCTGATTTCCCCAGTGGTGGGCGGGGAGGAGCCAGCTTTGGAGCAGTTCAAAGTGCTAAGTGCTGTTTTCAATGTCGGATTCACCTTGATGGTGATTACACCCTGTGTGTGTGTGTGTGTGTGTGTGTGTGTGTGTGTGTGTGTGTGTGTGTGTGTGAGGGAGGGAGAGAGCAAGAGAGATGTTTGTGTGAGAGAGTGTCTGTGTGTATTTCTGCCTGTGTGCGCGTGTTTCTGTGTGTTGAGAGTATCTGGCGCACACGCGTGTGTGTTTGAGACAGATGTGCCTGTATGTGTGAGAGATGTGTCTATGTGTCTGTCTGTGTCTGTCTGTCTGTCTGTGCGTGCGTGCGTGTGTGAGAGAGACAGAGGTGTCTGTGCGTGTGTGTGTGTGAGAGAGAGAGAGAGAGAGAGAGTGTGTGTGTGTGAGAGTGTGTGTGTGAGTGTGTGTGTGTGAGAGAGAGAGAGAGAGAGAGAGAGAGAGAGGTGTTTCTGTTTCTGTGAGAGTATCTGTGTGTGTGAGAGACAGAGGTGTGTCTATGTGTGAGAGTGAGGTGTGTGTGTGTGATGGGGTTGCTCCTTCTCCCCCCCCCACCCGTCCGCCCTCCCATGTGGCTGTCTCCCTCTACCCCTTGCCCCTCATTTGCATAGTCACACCCCTGGTTGGGATGTAACTATGCAAATTAGGGGGGCAGGTCATGCAAATTAAGGTCAGGCCACACCCCCATGCCACTGGTAGATCTCTGACGCTTGACATCATGCTTTGGTAGATCTCCGGCCAGGCAAGTGTGGGCACCTCTGATATACAGAGATTAGATATTATATAGATATTACTAGATACTAGGCTGTTCTATTAGATAGATAGATAGATAGATAGATAGATAGATAGATAGATAGATAGATAGATAGATAGATTAGGCACACACCACACCACCACACAGCCAACTGAAGGCTATATCGATATAAAAAACAACACCAATAATGAAAAACAAAATTTTGTTAATAACAAAAATGAAAATGACAGTTTTTAATAATGAAAATAGAAAATAAAAAATGGCATGGGTCCCTGGTGCACACCCCTAGCTCCCACACACAGAGCCAGTACATTTTTTATTTTGGACTGTAGTCTCTTGTAACTGAATGCTAATTTTTATTGGATTGACTATTGCTTGTAGTTTTAATAAAGATTAAAACAGCAGAATTTTTAATGTTGTTTCTTTGGTTTTAATACTGGGCAGTATACAGGCCCATTCATTTGAGGCAGACCCTGGCCCATTTCGTTAAAGCCTGCCTCAAATGAAGATCTGTTAAATTGAACTGTTTTATCTGGTCCACTACATTTGACTTAAACAGAGTCCACTGTACATTATACATCTCAGTTTGAGTTATAAGATTTTGCACTCCCCACCACATCCAATTCTTTTCAAAGGAGCGTGAGAAAGCAGCACAAAAGTACCAAGGGAGCTTAAACTGAAAGACAAGTCTGACAAGCAGGCAGCATCTAAGACAACTCACATCATTCTTTATTGCTTTTTAAAATTCCACAAAGTTAAGGAGCATGGATACAGGAGTTTCCAAGAGTGCTATTTCACTGTGTAGCAATGGAATGGCTGAAGGTACCATGCTGGTACATTGATGGTCTGCTTGACATAGCCTTGCATAGGAAGGAAGTGAAATCTGTCACAGACAGAATGAGAGAAAACTGATTTGAGAGGCAAAAAGTCTGGTGCTCAGAGGACACTTAAATCTAGCTTTGAACAATGATCCACTTCTTGAGAGAAAACTGCTTTAATTATGGCAAGAGATTTGGGGGGGCAGCTAGTACAAATTAATGTTTTCCCTTATACTGTAAGTTTACCTGCACATACACTTTTCGCTTAGTCACAAAAATCCCCATGTCATATTTACATTTATTGAAAGGTAGTATGTATGGAGTGAATGTTTCCTTCACATAAATGGTTTGAACTCCAAGAAACCAAACAGTTTTCCGCTTGAAATGTAAATTGTTCTCTATCTTGTCTCTCTGATTGAATTGTTTTATTTTATTCTTTTAAAACTAAGAGAGAGAGGGGGGGAGCGAGAAAAGTCATGCTTAGCAGATTGGAAGCAGGAATTAATCATTAAGAAAAAAAGGTGTTTCAGGCTCCCACGAGATTGTATGGTCTAAACTCAATACCGGCTGTGTTGTGTTTTTGTTTGTTTTTTTAAAAATGCATTCTAGAAAGGTCACCATATGGAGATACATGAGCTGATGAAATAAAAGGCAATAAGACCAAGCAATAAAACTGTCTATGTTTTCTTGATCTTTTTAACTGTATTCATCATAGAGTATATGGTAAATCTTGTTAAAGCCTTGATGCTATTCTGTTGCGAGTGGAGCAATCTTTAGCAGCTCATCCACTTACCAATGGCCCTCTTTGGCAGGGTCAGATAATAAGAGATCTGTCTGTGAATTGAAATCCAAAGTGATCAGTGACTTGACGTAGAAGCAGTCTCTCTCTGTAAAAGTCCTTTGAAGTTTGTAGTAGTAGCACGCTCCCCCATTTTGTATCCCCCTGGGAACAGGGGACCCATTAGGGGGGCACATGCATATGGGAAGAGACCTCCTAGCTCCCTCTCCCCTAGCTCATAAAAAGCTGTGCAGGGAACTTCCCCACTCAGCTGAGCAGCACACGGACAGGGGAGAAGCAGGGAGTAGCCGGGGGTCCACACCAGAGGAGTAGCAGCCTGGCTGGTGTGGTGAGTATCTTAGGGTCCAGGGAGTTGGGTATCCCATCAGATTCAGGTACCAGTTGCATTCAGGTACCAGTTAGTTCCCGAATGTGACCAGTGATGTGGGGAGGATAATTTTCCACAGGAAGTTTTGCCCTACCAAGTTTTTCTGTGGAAAACTTTCCAGGGCTATAGGAAATTTTGCACAGGAAAACTTTCCAATTCAAAATTTTCTTATGCAAATTAATTTTAATGCAAATAAGAAATTTTGTATTCAAAATATTCTGGAAAACCCACATCACTGAACGTGTCTGGGTGAGTCGAGCACCTCAAATTCAGTGGAGTGCTCAACTGGTCAGATACCTGCTTGCAGCTCTAGTCCATTGCTTATTTTGTTACTTGGTCATTCTTAATTGTTTTATTGCAGTTTGCCTTTTTCCAAACATTCAGTTACTGGAAATGTGAAGTATATTAATAAAACTGCCACATATTTGGAATGAAGAAAAACCACATGCAAAAGCTCATCTAACATAAGTTAACTGCATTTTATGAAGAGAGGAACTGTTGATGACAGTTGGAATAAAGAGGTATTACTTTCATCATTTATCCAAAGCTTTTACCATGTTTGAGACGTTTGATTAAAAAAATCTATATTTGCAATTTAAATATCACAAAAGACATTTTAAACTCCCTCTTCTTTTTTAATTACTTCTCTAACAGCATCAAGATTCTTTCCATTCTGGTTAAATGGATTGTGCTCTGTTTTAATGTTGCATTATGAATGATTCAATTCCATGGTGCGATACAGAATTTCGTAAAGTCGTTCTAAAATCACATTCACACCTGACACTGTGGCGCTGTAAAAATTACGCGAGGCAAAGACACAGCTGTGGGGAGGAGCCCGATGCCGGAAGTACCATTGGTGTGAACAGGAGTCTGCCATGGCTTTACGTGCGCATGACAGGACGCAAAATCCAGCCCTGTCATGTGGGAGTAAAGCTGCAGCAGATCTGTTTCGCTGCGTGGAGATGGATGGAGGCGCCCGTGGGAATGTCATGGGGGATGGGTGGGGGTGCGTGTGCATGCCTGCGCTACACCCATCTCCACCCATCACCCATGCAATGGGCTCCAATGCCGGTTCCTGCATGGGTGGAGATGGTTGTGTGCCCGTGGGAATGGGAGCACACCCACCGCGGTCACACACCCATCCCCCCCACCCACCATTGCCTGTCTGAAATGGGCCTTAGATAAACAAATTTCAATACAGAGCTCCCAACTTTGATCTACACTGAATGTTTTCAAGGTTGCAACAGAAGAACAAAAGAAATGCCAGAGATAGTGGTGGAAGAAAATGTCGATAATGTTTTTTTCACTCTGAGATCTTCCTCAGATGCCATTTGTAATTAAACTGGTACTTTTCTTGCTGTATCTTTTTCCATTAGCACTTCATGATGTCACTCAGACACATTAAAGTTTTCACATAACTTCAGGGATTTCTAAGGCTTTGCCTGTTCAAATTAATCTCCCCAACTACACTATCAGTCCAAACTGCAATAAGCTAGATACACTAATATACTTTTAAAATTATTTTTTGCTCATGTAATCCTCTTCAAATAGGTGAAGGGTTTTGTGTTATCAATGTGTAAAGAAAAACAATATTGTCCACTGGCTAGGACCCTGGTTTGGGACTCAGGAAATCAGGGTTCTATTACTGTCAGAGGTGTCGGGGGACACAAGAGCCACAGGGGAGCCCCAACACACCAGGATGGGGGAGGTGGCTGCAGAGCCACTACCAGAGCTAGAACAACCAGAGCTAGGGTTCTATTACTGTCAGAGGCGGGGGACAGAAGAGCCACAGGGGAGCCCCAACACACCAGGATGGGGGAGGTGGCTGCAGAGCCACTGCCAGAGCTAGGACAACCAGATCTAGGACAACCAGCACCGAGCAGACAGTCACGCTGGTTCACCTGCTGGCACAGATGGACCTGATCCTGGAGAGCGTCAGGGTGTTGCCTAGACAACCCTGACGTTCAGCACAGCTCCAGGAGCAGCATGCTAGGAAAGGCGGAGCTTAGGCCTTAAACAAGGAGCACCAGTGCACTTTCATTATCAGTGACCAACACTCTATCCTGTGGGACTGGTTCCACCCTGAGAGAGGGCTCAGCGGAGACCAGAAGGTGGGTGAAGTTGAAAACCCCTTCTCCCTATCCATATTCCCCCTTTCCCTGTAACAATTACTAGCTCAGTCACTTTGGAAATGGAAACAGTACTTATTTGTAGGGATGGGCGAACGCAGTTTGGAAGTTCGTACTGAACTCAACCAGTTCGGTTGACTGAACCTATCTTTCGAACCGAACTCGATTTTTGAACCAAACCGAATTTCTGAACTTGACTCTGTTCTCCCATCCTTAAAATATAATATTCCATTTAGTTCCATGGGGTTTGAATTTCCAAACTTTGTTTGGAAGTTTGGAGTTCGGAGCAAACTCGAATAGTTCGGTCGACCGAACTGAACTTCCGAACCGAATTTCTGAACTCAGTTCTGTTTGCCCATCCCTACTTATTTGTGATTACAACGATAAAACATAGAGGATCCATGATCACTACTATGTTATATGTGAATTTGCATTATGATGGCACATTACAATGAGGGTCACTATTTCTCCATCTTCGAGTACACGGCTGGTTCTTTCTGCAACAGCCTAGTAAATTATGAGACTACTGGAAGAGAAATCTCTCTTCCAACTTTCAATAAATACTTTTCTACATAGAACATTTTTGTCACATCTGACAGGAAGGGCCTACAACACCGTTGGTGCAATATACATTTATATATGAAACTATACACCTTGCCTGGAAGACTGTCATCTTTGTAGAATAAAGAACTGTAGGTATGGAAGGAACCTCTCAGGAGGTTATGTAGTTCTTTTCCCTGTACTGAAGCTAGACTAATCAAACATCTGTCGGGGATGGTTTAGGATGGTTTATGTGATGTTCTTGTACATTGGTGTATACTGAGAAGCAACAGGACACTAAGTAGAGAGAACAGTCTACCATGCTTATCCAATCTGCAAGAGTAAAGACAATGGAAACCTAAACCTAATGAATCCAGCAAACAAGGGTGTAACTGTGGGCAACATTTAAAATGGAAATTAGTAATGTGAAGATGGAGTTTGAAGTGCAAATGACTATGTATTCAATAAAAATCATTTAAAATATTAGAAGTAGGAACTGTAGGGCTCATGGATCACTGGTGGAGAGTTGTCTGTTATCATGAAGATGTGGTGGAAATGTTAAATGAATTACTTGTGTAAGTCTTCATCACAAGACTTATTGTCTTGGGGAATTTCAACATACATGCTAAGAC
>QEPC01014588.1:91470-102908 GCA_003113815.1 Sphenodon punctatus | reverse complement strand
CTGAAATGAAACTTAAAGCAATCTAAAAATCCTACTCAATGCCTGCTGTTCAGGAACAGTGACTAGCTCAGAAGGTGTTGGGAAGGGGGGAGGCAGATAATTAGTTTTGTTTCTTGCAAGCCTCTCCACCCCTGGTGTCTAGAAGTCTGCTCCTCAGTGACTGACATCTCCCTGTCATGTTTGACCTTCCAGTGAACCTTTTTTTGCAACCCAAACTCAACCGAACGTGATCCGAACTGACCGAACTGTTTGGCCATTTCACCGTTCGGTGTTTGGTTTGTTCGGTATGTTCGTGTTCATGTTCGTGTTTGAGTTCGGTCGTCCGAACAGGACAAGTTCGGGCCAAACTCCGAACTACCGAACTACGTTCGCCCATCCCTAGTCTTCAGCAGGAACCATTAAATGACCTCTTATTGGCCCCAGCAGTAATAAAATATCAGTATAGTGAACTAGAACTTAACTGTATAAGAAATACTTAATGGATTAAAACCAGTCTATACTGTTCCTCCATTACTGGCACCATACTTGCACAGTTAACTTAAGATGACAAATATTTGGGTATCGTGCAGACTCATAGTGTTAGTCTCAATCTGCACTAAATTGGGTAAAACCATAGGTGAAGCTGGCCCAGTTAAACCCGGTTTGACCTGGCTGGACCAGCGTCACGGCAGGTTGTCTGTTTGAAACCCCCCATATGTGGGCCCAATTCCTACCCCAGCATGGCAGAAGTCATGTGGGGAATGTGGGCCCAGTACAAGCCAGGCCCACAGTCCGTTCTTAGCTGCCATCTGGCCAGGGCAGAGTGGGTGAGCCAGACAGGAACATGTGTTCCCGAACTGGCTTCTACCAGCATCGGGGAGGTTGCCATGGCAGCGAGACATCGAGGGAGGCCATTCCATTGGGGGAGGCTGTTCCTGTAACAGATGTCATATGGTGATGTCCATCCCACCCTGGGAGAAGTCTTCCCCATGGTGGGATGGATGTTACCAAGTGATATCTGTTACCACCCATTGTCTCAAGACCATACTTGTAGCTGGTTGGCTACTCAGGGCTAATTATCTGCACTTAACACTAGCTGCAACTCAAATACCTATTCTGTCATTACTGACTACTTTCATCTGACATAATTTTTTGTTATGGCTAACACTGGGCAAATATCTGTTGCCTAGTGTTACTCAGTCACTGCTACCAATACTAGTTGCTGGTCCTGCCTAACCCAAATTAACTACAAATTGACTAGATCTGTCCTCACTAAATCCATTTTATGTTGGATATGATTATGTCACTTTACCTCTATCTGCTCTGACCCCAGGAGTCAACTAACTCCTAGGCATGCAGATGAGGTGTATTTCCTCACTGGGTATTGCTCATGCTATATCTGATTACAATATTTCCAGCAATGATTTAAAAAAAAAAAATCAGATCAGTGAACAGGTCGTATATCAGTGAAGAGGGCACTCCTCTATACATTCTGCCTCAATAGACAAAGACGAGAGGGACACATCAAATACAATGGCAACAAAGCTAAAGTGGATGAATATTATATATATATATATATATACATATATATATATATATATATATACACACACACACACACACACACACACACACACAGAGTTTGTTTATTCATTTGTTATACTATGGGTGTTTTTAGAGGGACAGATGGGCAGCCCGCACTCCTGCATCCATCCGCTTGCAGTTCTGCCTGGGTCAACATTAGATGGACCCAGCAGGTCCCGCTGGCCATGGTCCTCCCACGTGGTGCACCCCGCCCCCCCCAAACACACACACACAAACAAACACACACAAAAATCAGATCAGTGAACAGGTCGTATATAGTGAAGAGGGCACTCCTCTATACATTCTGCCTCAATAGACAAAGACGAGAGGGACACATCAAATACAATGCAGGTCCCGCTGGCCATGGTCCTCCCATGTGGTGCACCCGCCCCCCCACAAACACACACACACAAACAAACACACATCATAGAGTTGTAGACAATCGTCCAATGGTTTAGGTTGGCACACACAACTCTATGGCAATGGCCGGCCAGGAGTAGAGCTGCAGTATGAGTCCGCCAAGCAGACAGACAGCAGCTCCACTCTCAGCCAGTGTTCTTGGTTTGGCTAACCCCACAGGTAGCACGCTTGGATGTTCTAGAACACCAGAGGTGAGGCTGCCCTAGAGCAGACACAGCCTTCTCTGCTCAAACATCTGGAGGACCAGTAAAGCAGGCAGGTGCAGCTGTCCCCCAAGCTGCCATCCATCTGTTTACACCCTATGTATAAGCTGCATGTGGAATTTACTGCTGTTGGTTGTTACTGAGACACCAAGGTTAGCACAATGTACTTGACATGAATAGGAATAAAATTCCTACTGCAGTTATGCTAGATAAAGAAGCTACAAAGAGATCCAATTCTTGTGAGTGAGGACATATGGTGACTGCCCAGTGCAAGCAAGAGGAATTTTCAAGTTATACTAGAGGGTCACACACTTCTTTGCTTATCTAGGACAAACACATGGATTACATATAGTTGGAGCTCAAGGCAAAAATCAAAGGAAATTAGCCCCAAACTACTTTTATCTGCTGTCCAATCACATTTTAGCAATGCAACATGCAATTCACAAGCTCAACCTAGCTTCCCACCTCACCCACCAGTTACTACTCAAATCATCCCTTACTGTTTTTGGCCACTCTCACCTGACATAGAACCTTTCAGCCTTATCCTCTTTATTATACATTGGCCAAGATCATTCACCTCTACCTGTGCCAAGTGAGGCCATTCTGACATCAGAGATAAGTAAAGCAGTTGCCACCCTTTCCTCTGTGGCTAATTTGCTTGTCTACGTTCTAATGGATGTAATGCATTAGTAGCATGAGGAGACTGGGTATGTTTGTAAAGAATTCACATGAGCAGGCAGAGCACTTTAGGGTTTTCCAGTTTTCACCAAAACGACTAGTGTTTTGGAGGGTGGCTCAAATTTGTGGTGGGGGATTGTGGGGGTGGGAGGTGGATGAAGGAGGAGCTGGGTACGAGGATGAGGGAGGTGCCAGGTGCAGTGGCAGCAGAATTAATGATCTGTTTTTCTAGGGGGATCTTAGACAAAGAGATGGTGTGTGTCTGTGTGTGAAGGAGGGATGTATAAGGGAGTGTGTCTGTGTGGCTATAGTGTACCACAAGAGATTGAAGACTGAAAATTGATGTCACCTCTGCTGCATAGTGTGCCATGAGATTTCTTTGTGTGCATGCTGAGCCTTCCTTCACACAGAGCCCCACCGAGTGTGGATGAAGGAAGGGAAGAGGACTCTGCTCCCATGGGAAATCCAGAGGCCCTCACATCTCCAAACCACACACCAACACTCACCCACCAGCCACCCACCAACCACCAATACTCACCAACCAGCCGAACAACACAGTCAAACCAAACACAAACAGCCAAAACACATGAACCAAACAGCCACCCAGCCAAACACACACTCTCTCGTCACGCAGCTCCGCACGCACTTGAATTTCCGGTTTCCAGCATGATCACGCATTCCCACGATACTTTTTCTGAATGCCCTAATCGAACCGAACCCGACCAAACTGAAAAACCGAACCCGAACTCGGTGAACGACCTGAACGCACAAACCGAACTGACCCGAACCGAATGGCCAAACCCAAACCTCAACCTGTTTGCACATCCCTAGAGATTAGAGTATCCTAATATAGTGGGTAGGAAAGAAGCCGAGGGAGCTCAGGCAGAAATCAGTGCAGAACAGACAAATATAAATTATTCCAGAATATCTGAAACAGTTATTTATAATGAGCAGACTAAGAATAAGAATAAAAATAATAGATGTAGGTGTTTATATGCAAATGCTAGAAGTCTAAAGGGTAAGATGGGAGAATTGGAGTGTATGGCACTAAATGAAGATCTGGACATAATAGGCATCTCAGAGATCTGGTGGAAAGAGTATACAGTATGGGACACAGTAATACCAGGGTACAAAATATATAGTATGACAGAGTAGATCGATTTTGTTGTGGGGTGGCACTATATGTTAAGGACAGCATTGAATCAAGTAGGATTAAAATTTTACAGAAAGGCAACTATTCTGGAATCTCTATGGATAGAAATTCCATGTGTTAAGGGGAAGTGTATAGCAGTGGGGCTATACCATCTCCCCTCCTCCCCTCTCCCCCTGACCAGGATGGTGAGATTAATCTCCGCTAGCATTTCATAATCAGACTGGCCATTAAAATTGAAGAAACAGTGATAATGGGTGATTGCACTTATTCTAATATTGGCTGGGTGAATGTCTCCTCCAGGCATAATATGGACGTAAAGTTTCTAGATGCCATAAATGACTGCTTCTTAGAGCAGCTGGTCCCGGAACCAACAAGAGGAGGAACTGTGAAGCAAAGGACCTGGTGCAAGGGGTAATGGTGGTGGATCCACTTGACCATAGTGATCATAATATAATCAAATTTGACATCATTACTGCAGGGAGAATGGAAAATAAATACCGCAGTAACATTTTACTTTACAAAGGAAGACTATGCTAAAAATGAGGAAACTAATTAGAAGGAAACTAAAAGGAGCAATGATGAGGATTAAAATGTCTGCAAGAGGCATGGAGACTATTTAAAGACACCACCTTGGAAGTCCAGATTAAATGTATTGCACAGTTTAAAAAGGTAGCATGGGGACCAACGCCTGCCAGCATGGCTAAGTGATGAGGTTAGAGCCAAAAAAAGGTCCTTTTAAAAATAGAAAGCTAGTTCTAATGAGGAAAATAACAAAGAGGATAAACACTGACAAATTAGATGTTAAATGTTAACAAGGCAGGCCAAAAGAGAATTTGAAGAGAGACTCACTAAAGAGGCAAAAACTAATAATAAAAAGTTTTTAAAATACATCAGAAGCAAGAGGCCTGCAAAAGAGCTAGCTGGGCCATTCGATTACCAGGGAGTAAAAGGGGCACTCAGGGAGGATAAGACCATTGCAGAGAAACTAAATGAATTCTTTGCTTTAGGCCCTTTTTAAACAGGCGCCCCCCTCCTTCCCACACATGGAGATGGGGGGCGTCTGTAGGAATGTCACGGGGTCACCACCAGCAGTGGGGGAAGTGCCCATGGGAACACCTCTGGGGGTGGGTGAGCACTTCCTCATTCCACCCATCACCCACACACGGAGTAAGCAGGGCCAATGCTGGTTGCTCCTTGCATGGAGGTGGGTGGAGATGGGTTTGCGCCCGTGGGAATGGGCACATGTCCACCGCCGCCAGCACGCACCCATCCTCCCACCCACCATGGTCCATCTGAAAAGGGCCTTAGTCTTCACAGCAGAGGATGTTGGGAGAGACCCATGCCGGAACTGTTCTTTGTAGGTGATTAATCTGGAAGAAGTTCTCAAGCAATTTACAAACTAAATAGAAACAAATAGAAGAAAATAAATAAATCAGTGGGACAAGATGGTTTATTACACCCCAGAGTTCTGAAGGATCTTAAATATAAAATTGCAGGCCTACTACTGTAATTTGTAACCTATCGCTAAAATCTGCCACTGTATCGGAGAACTGGAGGGTAGTGAATGTAACACCAATATTTAAAAAGGGCTCCAGAGTTGATCCTGGAAACTACAGACGGGTGCATGACATCTATGCCAGACAAATTGGTGGAAACTATTAAAAACAGAATCGTGGGGCATACTGATAAACATGGGTTAATGGAGAAGAGTCAACATGTATTTAGCAAAGGAAAGTCATGCCTCACTAATCTATTGGAATTTTTTGAGAGTGTTAACAAGCATGTGGATAAAGGGGAGCTGGTTGATATGGTGTATTTGGATTTTCAGAAAACATTTGATAAGATCCCTCTTTAGAGACCCTTGAGGAAATTAAAAAGTCATAGAATAGGAGGCAGTGTCCTGTTGTAGATTGGTAACTGGCTAAAGGATAGGAAACAATAAAATAAATTAAATAAATACATACAAATAAACAAAGAGTAGGACTAAATGGTGAGTTTTCACAATGGAGAGAAGTAAACAGTCGAGTGCCCCAGAGATCTGTACTGGGACCAGTGTTGTTGAATGTATTCATTAATGATCTGGAAAGGGGAGTGAGGTGATCAAATTTGAAGGTTATACCAAGTTATTCAAGGTAGTTAAAACACGAGTGGGCTGTGAAGAATTGCATGGGAATCTTGCGACACTGGGCATCTAAATGGCAGATGAAATTTAATGTGGACAAGTGCAAAGTGATGCACGCAGGGAAAAACAATGCACACTTTACGTACACAATGCTGGGTTGTAAATTAGGCATTACTACTCAGGAAAAGGACCTTGGAGTCATTATGGACAATACATTGACATTTTGAGACCAGTGTGCAGCAACCATCAAAAAAGAAAACAGAATGTTAGGAATTATCCATAAAGGGATAGAGAATACAACTGCAAATATCATAATGCCACTATATAAATCTATGGTGCAATCACACCTTAAATATTGTGTGCAGTTCTGGTTGCCCCATCTTTAAAAAAGATATAGTTGAAATAGAAAAGGTACGGAGAAGGGCAACAAAAATGATAAGGGGTATGGAACAGCTCAGCTATGAAGAGAGGTTGAGGTTCTTCTGCTTGGAGAAGACTACTGAAAGGGAATATGACAGAACTTTATAAAATAATGAGTGATGCTGAACATGTTAATAGGGAACAGTTATTTACCCTCTCAAATAGGACTAGGGGACACTCCATGAAACTAACATGTAGCAGATTTAAAACAAATAAAAGAAAGTATTTTTTCACTCAACGCACAATTAAGTTGTGGAATTTGTTACCAGAAGATGTGGTCACGGTCAGTAGTATAACTGACTTTAAGAAAGGGTTGGACAAGTTTCTGGAGGACAGGTCCATTAGCAGCTATTAGCCAGGTAGGTTTTGGGAATGTAACCCCTTACTGTTGAGAACTGGGAGTGAACAGCAGGGAATGATTGCCTCATAGTGACCTGCTAGATATTTCTCCAAGCGACCAAAATTGGCCACTATCGGAGACAGATGCTGGGCTCGATCTGACTGTAGTCTACTTAGATCATCTTTGATGCCTTTTGCCCTAGTACACATTATGTGCAGTATGGATTGTTTTATTTTAGATAAGAAAATGAAGTAAGTGGTCTCGGTGCATGTAGAGATCATGATGAATCAGATAGTACTGGTATGGTTGGATGCTTTGCAACTGCTATATGTCATATATTCTTATAATGCCAGGAACCCTCTAAAAGCCTTGGTAAAAGCTTACACTTTGTTCAGTAGTTCGGTGTCTTCTTGGACACTGGTACCACTGTTCAACCTTCTTTGCAAAGAACTCCTTTTCTATCTTGATCTAAAAACTATCTTAGTCTTTTATGTAACTCTAAAACTTTATTGTAATGCACTTTTACATCTTATTAAGTAAAGCAAAATAACTAAGATTTGAGTCTTCGACTTTATTGCAGTTTGGGAAGAAAAGAGATTTTCTAGTAGTGAAGTAATCAGGTACAAGAGAACCAAAGTAATAAGCTCCTGATATTAGGTCCAAATCTTCCCCAGGACCAAAATTCAGTCTACATGACCCAGTATGGAACTTCTTATGTTCTTAGGGTACAAGGAGAGAGAGGCAGGGCAGTCCCTGTGTCCTCTCTTACACTGGACAGAAGTTAAGATAATTCACTAACAACAGCCGCAAGGATACCGGCCCCATTTGTCCCTCATCTTTGTAAGTTTCTATTTTGAAAGCCAGGAAAATAATTGCAAATGTGGAACAAAAGCCCAGTTGTCTGCCAATGCGATATAATGCCAGCGGTAGTCATCCAGAGCCAATACTTCTATCAGTGATACTGAATTACACTACTCGCTACATTCTCCAAATAGGAAGGTACATTTGGAATCATCCTTGGTTAATAGGTATTTTCCAGCTGCTTTTCTGCTACTGGATAAACCCTAACAAAATAATTCTTTAATTGAAGAAGTGATGAGCTCTGGCAGCATGGAGCAGTTAAATGGAAGGATACAACTTAGCACCAGCTGAATTCTCTCTTGGGAATTCTGTAGCAGCAGCTCCGAATCCCATTAAATATAGAGCCAGCTCACCGCACAATCTATCCATTCAGCCTTCCAATTATTATTACACCAGGGATAGTGGGGTTCAAGTGACCAATAGTTTGTTTGTTAAACAGGAATTTATTAAAAGGAATCCATTATTTAGGTTTCCATAATAATGAGAGATTCTCCCAAGTGTTAAGTGTGTAATTATTTTTCTGACACTGACTTGAACAATAATCTTCCTGTAAACAAGACATTGTCATGCATTTTGCTAATGATTGCTAATTAAATTTGCCCTCTTGTTATAACTACACAAAAATCATTTCAATCCCTTGCATTCCATCATGTTACTGGAAAGTTTGGATTGGATGATGCAGAGTGGCATTAAAACGATAAGAGGTTGGCACCGATAAGCTTTTAATTGCCAGCCTTTCAGCTGAACTTCTCCATTTTAGTATCCCACTTTTACCTAATTCTTCATTAGTTATCTGTCTTTTTAAAAATATAGTAATTAACTGAATGAGAAAGAAAATAAATGAGTTCTGTTTTCTCAGCTTTATGCTTGATTTCTCCAGAAAGAAAGAAAAAATAACCTCACACATATAGTAATAGTTGTTAGGTTGGCGAGATTTAAAGAACTAACAGGGTGGAACTGAGAAAGAACCATATAAACAGACATTTAATATCCCATGCTAACAGCCTTGGCACAGGCAGATTGCAGACATGAAATGGTGAATAGCTAAACTGCACTAGTTAAAGTGTGATGCTAAAGAGCAAGTGGAGGCAAATAGAGCAGAATGCTTGAGTCAACAGCAACAAATCTGCCATGATGTGTACGCTTTTAGTGTTCATCCAGTCTGTGGAAAGCTGAAGGGCATTATTGTAAGAAGGTTGGCGGTGTGGTTGTTGGTGAGCCTGAACATACAGCATAATTTTAGGGGGGACACAGGGAACAATTGTTTGGGAGGAATACTCACCCACATTGGGGATGGCTATATCTCAATCATCTCTCAAATAGCCCTATCTGTGCATATTCCAAAACAGGGAGCACAGTAATGTGAGGGACCTGAAAACTTATATTATTACTATATCCCTTTCAGTGTTAAATGTGCTTTACAGTCCATATTTATTTAGCTCACCCTCACAAAAACCCTCTCAGGAAGGTCGTTATTCCCATTGTATAGATGGAACAACGGATGCTGAGATAGTGACTTATCCAAGATCATAGCTAATATGGGATTCAAACCTCAGTGTCCCAACTCCAAGCACAACATCTAATCCACTTGGCTACATGGACTCTGGGTGTTTTTACATAAAACAAGGCAGCGGGGGGGGGGGAAGCACAGGTTTTGCGTGAGGTGGCTGCTGTGCATGGGAGAGCGCTTCACATGAGTGGCCCCACGCACAGCCACCTTGCCCACGCACCGCCCACCCCATCCACCCGCCGAACACTCTGGCTTTTGGCCGAAAGCACCGTGCGGGGGGGGGAGATGCGGGGGCAATGGGTGGGTGCAGGAGCATGCACTGCCCCCCCCATGACATTCAAAAGAGATGGGCCCATGCAGAGACATTCAGTCCTTGTGTGGGGCCATCTCATTTAAAAGCACACACTCTTGCCAAGCAGACATTGAAGCCAAGTAGAAGCTATACTGGACTCCATATCATGCATTCCATAAGCCAGTTCCAACAGCACACACAGCAAAGTGAGGAACTGCAGTTGGCCAGTTAGTGGAGTGGGAGAAGTGGCAAGAGAAGAGACTGGGAGTTCTGAAGTGTGAAGAATATGTCCTGGTGCTGGAATTGGATCTGTGTTCATTCACTGGGTTCAACAGGACTGCCCAGAGGCTCCTGGAGGCCTATGGCAGATCCCCACATGAGGTCCCCTTATTCCAATATGAGGGACTCCAACTTTCCTGGATCCAGAGGGGTGTGCATGTCATTTTTGTTATATCAATAATGAAAATGAAATTTGTCGTTTTCATTATCATTATTGCAATAACGAAAACAACAAAAAATAACAAAATCAATAACAATAACAAAAGTTGTTATTGATTTCATTATTGCCTAGCAGCCTGGCAGGTGTTTTCTGGAGGGAAATGTGGCGAGGGGCGGAAGGAGCAGACATCTCAGAGCCAGAACCAGTGTTGAACTCTTGAACTGGGCCTGTGATGGGAGGGAAAGGTCCTGATGGATGTAATCATTGACCAATGAGCAGCGCCAGCAGGTCCCAGGCAGTTGAATGGCACCCTGTGATTGCTCAATGCCTCCTGCCTTCCAGAACCAATAAGGGGGAGCTCTGGGGGAGGTCACTGCAACCCTTTATACTGCAGGGCTGGTTTTCTTGACTCTGGTTCTGTGTTAGCTATTGCTCTGTCAGGGTGCATTTGCAGAATTTGCTGGTACTTGCACTAAAAATCCTCCCATATATATCCCTACCATCTTACCTTTCCAATCCTTATTCCTTACCTTTATGTTTTACCTTTTTCCTTCCCCTGCCTGTCTCCCCCTGTACACACATATATAGCAACTAGGGATATTCGAACGCAGTTCGGAAGTTCAGAGTTCGGACCAAACTCGAATAGTTCGGTCGACCGAACCGAACTTTCAAACCAAACTCAAATTTGACCGAACTGTTCAGTCAAATCTGAACCAGTTCGGAAGGCCAAAAAAACTGGGTTTGAATGTACGAACTTGGTTCTGCAGTTCGGAATTTGATCGAACTCGAATAGTTCAGTCAACCCAACCGAATTTTCAAACTGAACTCGATTTTTGAACTGAACTTCCAAACTTGGTTCTGTTTGCACATCCCTGATAGCGACAGATATAGGTTATTATTATTATTATTATTATTATTATAATTAACAGACATTTATATAGCGACAGTCGTATGACCTGGTGCTGTACAGAACACAGAATTAGATGTGGTCCCTGCCTGTGGCTTACAATCTAAAAGACAAAAGGGGGGGAGACAGGGAGAGGGGACAGTGGGAGAGACATGGGAGAAGACAAACAAACGTTCAAGCAGATGCGAAATCTCAGGTGTGTATGCTTGGCTTGATTACAAAGAGGTTGGTAGCAGCAGTCATCAGAGGAGGGCAGACAGTAAGAGTAAGGGGAAAGACTAGCAGGCATTGGGAAAGGCAGCAAGGAAAAGATGGGTCTTGAGGAGGGATTTGAAGGAGCAGAGGGAGGAGGCAAGGCGGATGTGGACAGGGAGGGAGTTCCAGGCATGTGGGGCAGCAAGGGAGAAGGGTCGAAGGTGGTTAGGCGAGCAGGAGAAACGAGGGAGAGTGAGGGAGGGGACAACAGAAGAGCGGAGCACGCGTGCAGGAGTGCGTAGGGAAATTAGGTCCGAGAGGTAAGGGGGAGCTTG
>QEPC01014588.1:66409-88384 GCA_003113815.1 Sphenodon punctatus | reverse complement strand
AAATCAATCTAATAATAATCCTACTCTAAATAAATCCAAAACTTAAAACAGGGGAAGGGAATCAGGGATGGAATAAGAGGGAGAGGGAAAGGATTCAATGGCGGGGGAGGGAGGAAGGAAGATTGAACACAGGGAGGGGTAAAAACAAAAAATAACACCTAAATCTATCTAATCTAAGCTAAATAAATGATAATATGGAGGTAAATGGGTTGGATGGGTGACATAGGAGGAGGATGGCAATGGATTAGGAATAGGAAGGAACCAAAGCTGCTGGAGAGAGGGAGCCTTCTGAAACGCCTGCTGTTGAGGAACAGTGACTAGCTCAGAAGATGTTGGGAAGGGGGGAGGCAATCAGTTTTGTTTCTTGCTGCACCCACTTCACCGCAAGTCCCATTGGCTCCGTGAAGCCTAGCCCGTGGCCAATCGCAGACTGCGAAGCCAGTGGTCGGAGGCGAAAAGGGTTGGTGATTGGGCAGGTTGGCTGCTACTCCAAGCCTCTCTACCCCTGATGTCTGGAAGTCTGATCTTCAGCTGACTCCCCCTCCCTGTCACGTTTTGCCTTCCAGTGACACGTTTTTGCCACCCAAACTCACCCAAACGCGATCTGAACTGAATAAACTGTTCGGTCATTTTGACGTTCGGAATCTAGTTCGGTTCGGTCAGTTCCTGTCCGAATTTAGGTTCGGGTTCGGTCGTCCGAACAGGCTGAGTTCGGGCTGAACTCCGAACTTCCGAACCGCGTTCGCCCATCCCTACCGCCTGAGGCGGGAAGGGAAACAATGATGGCACCCAACACAGAAGCAGAGTCTTTTCCTCCATGTTCAGCACCACTGCAGAGCTCATTTGTGGGGGGCATAGGGGCAGAATGGGGCTTCACCAGGTAGGGATGGATGGGGGGGTCCCCCCTCCAGACTGTGGGCGGCACGGGTGGGGCAGTGTGGTTACGGCAGCAGCAGAAGGAGGGGCCGCCATGCCCAGGAGGGGACAGGCTAAGTACAGAATTCCCCAACCCCCATAATCTGCTCCGCACCAAATCTCTGCCCTAAGCAAGTGCCTATGTTGCCTGCCCCTAAGTCCAGACCTGCCTGAGACTTCCAGGGTCATGATTTCACTGACTGGTACACACACACATCACTCTGCCTAACTAGAGACAGAGAGAACTAATCTTCCTTATTTCCAGCCTGGCTGACATGCAGACTCCCACTAACAGGGTATATACATTACAGTACTTTAAACTCATGCTGCCAAGAAATCATCAACACACTCAGGAGTCCTGATATTTTTGGCTGGTTAGGTATACTTTAGACACCTTCAAAATTCAAGTTATCAGGAGTCAGACTTCTGCTTAACTAGATCAAGAAACAATACTTCCCAATAAACCTGAGGTGGGGGGAAACAAATTAATTCCACTTATCCATAAATTCGAGTCATGCAAATTTTACTTCAGTGGATCCCACTGCAAATCTGGAATATCATCTTTTCATTTTCCTCTCTTTTTACAGGAATCATTTTCATGTGATTCCACAACTGTTTCCCTCTAACAAGAGAGGATAAGGCATTGGGGGTTTTATTTAGGGGGACAAGCTGCCCCAGTACTGGCCGTGCTAGCCTGCTTTACACCAGGTGGCCAATCCCTGTAATAGCAGCCTACCAGATGTTGAAGCGGAACAGGCTGCACCAGGACAGACCCGCTAGCAGTGCTCCAGAACATCCTGGAGTTCCGCCAGAAGAGTGGGCTGGCCAAACTAGGAGCACCAGCCCGAAGCGGAGCAGCTTTCCATCTGATATGTGGACCCATGCTGCTACTCTGCTTCCAGCCAGCTGTTACCCCTGGGCAGCACCATAGAGTTGCAGGGGCCAGCCTAGAGCATCATGTGATCGTCTGCAACTCTGTGGGTTGGGGTGTTTTGTTTGTGGATCACAGGTCAGGGAACCCCCTGGGTTAATCTGAACCCATCCCAGGTGGGGCTGAGAACAGGCAGATGTGAGGTGCATGTCTGGAGCAGTTCTGGGGGCAGGCTGCCTCCACGTCCATCTGAAAACACCCTTTGAGTTGAACGCCTGTAGAAGACCATTCCTTTAGATAGGCCACCCTATTACAGGTTCATGCCGGTCTTCTTCTGTATTTAGTGTATTAAAGTTATTAAATGTTGCCCAAATCAAGTCCTTAGGACAGCAGTTCCCAAACTAATTGCCCCTGTGAATGCATTTTGAGATTTAAATATAATCCCATGAACCTGGGCAGAAACAAAGACACAAAGATAACATCAAATAACAATCAGGATCACATCATGGGGTCTCAGCTTCTGCTTTAAGATTTGTTCAGTGCTTCCTCTTGTAAACAAGAGGGTTTAAAGCATTTTGGCAAGAGAGAGCTAGTATTCGACTTCTGAAAAGTCATTCCTTAAAGGGCAAACAGGTAAGAGGGAGAACAAGGAACACATACAGTGTTGCAACAATACAACAAGATTTTCTAATAAGGGCAGTTGTTTACATTTTCATTAGTCTCACTGTGTTTTAAGCCTTTGATAAATCCACTTTCAAGCATACCATTGTATATCTCATAAACTTAGATTTCCTTTTTACCTTTTATCCACATAAAACTGTATTTGTACTTTGAAGCCATGAAGGCACTTTTATCATCTTATAATATCTTTTTCACTATTTGAATAGTCTGTTTTCTTTCTTTAGCCATACACTGAGATCTTACAAGAGTGCTGTGATGTTGCATTATTATTGTTGTCATGAATAATTACAGTTGAGTTGATCTCTTACCTCCTTATTAAAATGATGAATTTCCATTTATGTAGACCTTTCATTTATGTATCCAAACCTTGTTCAGTAGGCTTCACCGACACCACACTGAGTTTGTGTTTATGCAAGTTCTTAACTGATAACCCTGGACACAATTTTTCTCCAACAGTCTATCCTCAGGGTGTTTTGTGCTGGTGTTAACCCTTTGCACAGACCTCATTCAGATGAATGGGACTCACACTAAGGACTGGCACCACCACTGAGTGCCCTGAGGATCACTAATCTAATCCCTACTTTCCACTGGCGTTAGTGGCGCAGTAGTGCCCATAGGACAAGGTGGCCCGCCAAAGGCTTTGAGGGGCACAGAGAGGCCCAATAATGTGTCTTGTCACAGGGCCCAAAAATCCTAGCTATGCCACTGCTACTTTCATTTGTAGACTCTAGCTCCCCTGTAAGTACCTCAGCACGAATAAATGCAGATTCCATAATAAAAAAACCTCCTGTTTACAAGAAGAGTTAAGGCTCTTACAAATTCAATCATGCATTAAAAGCATTGAAATTGCAAGTTAAGGCTCCCACTTTAACCTTCGTGCCATGTTAATAGTAAAGACATTGTACGGTCTCACATATTGTGCTCATTTAGGCTCCATGTACCCACACTTTTCCATCATCTTTCAGTCCTAATCCTCTTCGCAGGTCGGGGCAACACTGATGCTGGGGACAGGAAGGCATGAGCTGGCCCATCACCCAATTCTTTCCCTCTATCTTTTAATTTCAGTTGGGGAGAATGGGACAGCTGAATAATGGCTGACAACCGTCCCTCTTGCCCACTTGTCTCCACTTCCCTCTCAGAGCACAGTGAAGCTGGGTAGAGTCGTATACAAATGTTTAATTAAAACTAAGTTTGGTATGCATTGAAATTATGGCAGATCATTACCTCCTGCAGGCCTGTCTCCTGGTGCATGTCTGCCCCCAGAGAGGTGCAAAACCGATTTGGATGCTTTGCTCCCGGAGACTTATGGAACCAGGGAGGTACCAGAATGCTCTTGTGGAGTTATCCTCTGATCTTAACAGCTGTTCACTCGATGACCTCATAGCTTTTTGGAACACCTTGCTGACAGAGGCCATCGACTGGATGGCTCTTAGGCATCTGCTCCCTAAGCATCGGTGCGGCAGACCTCCTTGGTTTACAGAGGGTCTGGGGGAATTGAAGTGTAAAGAGCAGCAGTTAGAGCAACGGTAGTATCATTCACATACTGAAGCCGACCAGTTGCAACATAGAGTGAATTTACAAGCCTATGCTATGGCTGTGCGGGCAACAGAGAAGGTGGTCTCATCCAGAAAAGTCTCATCCAGCGGAGCTTTTCTGGGTGGTGAAGGGGCTGGTCGGTATGGCCTTGCTCTGTCTGCAACTGGAATCGTCCAGTGCACACTGTCACATGTTTGCTGATTACTTTGCAGATAAGATCATTCATATCCACCATGATTTTGATGTCATGTTTATGACAATGAGAGAACCAGAGGCTGTGGAAGCCCTGTCTTGTCTGATTTTGTGCTATCAATTTCAGTGGGTGGCGCCTGGTGATGCGGAGAACATTCTTGGGACTGCCAGGACCACCTTTTGTGAACTGGACCTGTGCCCGTCCTGGCTGGTTAAGGTCAGTCAGGAGACGTTGGGCCGTGGCTGACGGGGGTGGTCAGTGCTTCCCTTTGGGAGGGCAGAATGCCGAGCTCCTTCAAGGAGGCGGTGGCTCGGCCTCTGCCTAATAACCCATCATTTGACATTGACTCCCTTGCCAGTTATCGGCCTGTCTCTAGGGAAGGTTATTGAATGGGTTATGGCTCGGCAGCTACAGGGGCCCCTGGACGGTGTCAGTATTCTTGATCCCACACAGTCTGGCTTTCTTCTTGGTTATGGCACTGAGACTGCACTTGTGGCCTTGATCAATTATCTTTGCCAAGAATTAGACCAGGGTCGATCGACCATGCTGATTTTGTTAGATCTGTCTGCTGCATTTAATAACGTTGACCATGAGATGTTGGTGACATGCCTGTGGGACCGAGCTCGGATGGGCGGGATTGTTCTTGAATGGTTCTGCTCTTTCCTGGCTGGAAGAACTCAGCGAGTGGTGCTCAGGAACTGTTCTTCTTCTCCCCGGGACCTCATGTGTGGAGTCCCTCAAGGTTCTATTCTATCCCTTCTCCTGTTCAATGTGTATATGCAGCTGCTTGGTGAGGTCATGAGATGGTATGGGGTTCGGTGTCATCAATATGCTGATGACACCCAACTCTGCCTCTCCTTTTCATCAGACCCAGACCTGCCAGTCTTGGTGCTTACCTGGTGTCTGGCAGCTGTGCGGGACTGGATGAGGGTGAGCCGGTTGAAGTTGAATCCCAACAAGATGGAGATGATGATGGTGGGTAGGGCGGTGGGGGTAGCGGCTCCCATCTTGATCGGATTTTCTCCTCACTGGTCCCCCAGGTTCACAGTTTGGGCATGCCCCTTGATTCTCAGCTCTGCTTAGATGTGCACGTGGGGACTGTGGCAAGAAGTGCGCTTCGCCAATTACATCTGGTGCATCGGCTTCAGCAGTATGTCTCAGATGGCAACCTAGCCACCATCTTCCATGCATTCATAACCTTGAGATTGGACAATTGTAATGCGCTGTACGTGGGGCCACCCCACGCTTTGGACACTGCAGCTAGTGCAGAATGTGGTGGCCCATCTCCTCATGGGGGTAGGCCACCGTGAGCCCATTACACTGGTGCTCTGGGCTCTGCACTGGCTGTCTATAGTATTCTAGGCCCAATTCAAGGTGTTGGTGCTGACCTATAAATCCCTACATGGCTTCGTCCCCACCTGTCTATGGGTCCGCCTCACCCCCTACATTCTGGATTGGCCCCTGCGGTCCTCTAGGAGCGCCCTTCTTGAAGTACCCTGAGTTTTTTGGGGGGTGTCTGTGGAGAGGGCGTTCTCAGTGGCTGTCCCTCGGCTGTGGAACTCCCTTCCCGCAGAGGTCTGGGTGGCCCTGGACCTCCCCTCCTTCCGTTGTCAATGTAAGACTTGGCTGTTCTGTCATGCTTTCGGTGAGGGAGATGGGTGAACGGTGGGTTTTAGGGGAGGGGGTTAAGTTGGGGGGGTTGCTTTGATTTTTCACATCCCCTATTATAGTGGCATTTCTTTTATATATGTGTTATTTTGTATATTTATACTGTTTTAAACTTTTTATTGTAAGCCACCTTGAGCTGCTTTGGGCAGGAAGGGTGGGGTAGAAGGTATTAAAATAAATAAAAATTAAAAATAAATAAATAAACTGTAGATTTTTTGATTATGGAATATCCAAGTTTTTTGTTAAATACAATGCAATGGAGAAAATTTGTCCTGCTAGCACAGGAGAATGATGAGCAGCGTAACCACTAGGGGTGGGAAACCGGTAGAATCCGGTATCCGATAATGCCGGTATCGGGCATACCGGCATTATCGGATTCGACCCGGTAATCCGGACCCGGTACCGGATTTCGGGGTACCGGATTTTTTTACATTGCAGCCATTTAAAAATGGCTGCAATGTAAAAAAACTTAAAGCCCCAGCAAAAAAGTTTTTTTTAAAAAAACCCTCCCCGAGTCCAGGCTGCGCGGGTGGAAGGGGGGACACCCCCCACCCACCCTGCCCAGCCTGGATTTTTGTGTTCAAAAAGAGAAGAGAAAGACCCAGAGGCGAGGCGAGGCGAGCCCACCCCCCAGCACCAGCGGCCGCGGCGTCCCCGCAGCCGCCGGTAAGTATGACTCGATCCCTGGGGGGGGTGTTTAACACCCCCCCCCCCCCAGGGATCACCCCTACAGTGCGCTTGCCGCTTACCTTTGGGAGCTCCGGCGGCGGCGGGCGGTCCGGCGGCCTCAGCGCCGGCTGTGGCTGCCGGCGTCAGGACGCTCTAGGCCTTCCGGTGAAACCCGGAAGTTCCCCGGAAGGCCTAGAGCGTCCTGACGCCGGCAGCCACAGCCGGCGCTGAGGCCGCCGGACCGCCCGCCGCCGCCGGAGCTCCCAAAGGTAAGCGAAGCGGCGCACTGACCTTTAGTAGGGGTGATCCCTGGGGGGGTGGGGGTGTTAAACCCCCCCCCCAGGGATCGGGTCATACTTACCGGCGGCTGCGGGGACGCCGCGGCCGCTGGTGCTGGGGGGTGGGCTCGCCTCGCCTCGCCTCTGGGTCACTCTTACTCTTTTTTAAAACAAAAAGCCAGGCTGGGCAGGGTGGGTGGGGGGTGTCCCCCCTTCCACCCGCGCAGCCTGGGAGGGGGAGGGAATTAATATTTCATTGGTTTCAATGGGGACACAGCGCCCCATTGAAACCAATGAAATAAAACCGGTACCGGTTACCGGATTTAATCCGGGAATCCGGTTTTCGTAGAACCGGTAACCGGTAAATCCGGTAACCGGTAATGGGCCCGGGGTCCCACCACTAGTAACCACTATGGGAGCAGGGCTTAGGGGAGGCTAAGGTGGAAGAGCTGCCCTCTTCAGTTTAGAAGGTTGTTACTTCCTTCATATAGCAAACAAGGCAAAGCTGGATTTTTACTGGTAGCTTCCTGCTTTACTAAGAATACAACAACTTTGGTTCGGTTTAAGCAGGATTGCAAACTTCCAAAAACTGCTCTCTATGATCTCTCTAGCTCATGGCTTGTACTGGAGTCTTCCACTCTACTCCCCACTGTCAGAGCTCTTTTCCTTGTGCAATACTGGCCATTCTACTTTCTATAATGACCTCCCCCTGGCTAGTTCATGGCTTGTACAGGGCTCCCTGACTGCTGTGCCCATGTACAGGAATCTCCATCTGGCATAATGCTTCCCATCCTGCAGCTCTCTGCCTGTACAAAGCTCCCTCACTCAGTTCTACTCTGTCCAGGGCTCTCCCCTGGAACAATTATGGCAATTATTCTGCAGCTGTCTGTCTATACAAGTCTCTCCCACTTTACTTCCCCTTGGACAGGGCTCCCTTTCTTGCACAATGATGCCCACTCTGCAGGCCTCCCCATGTACTGGGTTCCATATTCTGTATTTCAAATAAAGCTGTTCCCTGTAAAGTACTCCTCCTGTGAATGGTTTCCACTGTGGAAGCTAGTTACAGAGGCTCTGCCCCTACTCTCTCCCCTTAATGCGCCCCCTTTGTGTATGCCCCCTCCCTCCCTACTTCCCCATTGGATTTCATTCCCTGGGCTGAGGCTTGCTCTTAGAGCCCTCCCAGAGGACTACATTTGCCACTCTGCCCCACAGGGCTGCTCCACACAGGACCCCACCATTAGGGATGTGCGAATGCAGTTTGGATGTTCAGAATTCGGACGGAATTTGGTCTGTTTGAACGACCAAACCGAACGTCCGAACCGAACTCGAAAATGACCAAACAGTTTGGTCATGTTCGGGTGAGTTCGGATGAGTTCAGGGGCGGGAAGAACATGACTGGAAGGCCCATTTGGGCAGAAAAATTATGACTGGAAGGGGGAGACAGCTGAGGAGCAGACTTTCTGGCACCAGGGGTGGAGACCAGGGGTGGTCTCAGGGCCAAATGATACAGATGTGAAAAAAATTTCCGCACTGATCGACCGAACAGCCAAACATCCGAACCGCATTCTGTTCGCACATCCCTACCCACCATCTCCCTGTCCCCCTCCTGCAGAACACCTACTGTATCAGCCCAGAGCACCCGCTTATCCCTCATTCCTTAGTGGGGTTTGGGAAAGTCGGAAGGAGAAGCTCTGAAAGAAGATCGATTCCATCCCACAGGTAGCCTCCTGTCACTGTCTCCAGGATAAACCTCTGCCCTCTTACTGCACCTGGGACCATCCTAGGCAAATTCCAGTGCTCTAGCCCCAGCCATGCTCCTCCAGTGGGGCACCCCATTGGACACACAGCCCAGACACCCCATGTTTTTGGAGGGGGAAAGGCTGTCACTGAAATACATGCGCTCTGTGGTTCTGGGTGGGTTTAAGGGGCAAGATCAGCCACGTCAAACATCACTGCGGGATTATCTAGCTTTGTTCTTTAGCCATCTCAGCATCCCTGGTCCCAAATCCGAGGCGCCTGCTGTGTGATATCAAATCAGAAAGACCTTCAGTTCTCTCCCCTCCACAGGCATTGCTCTCCTCTCCCCACCAGATCTGCTCTAAACATAGCTGACCAGTCCCTCACACTGCCCGCTGGGAGGTGCAGTTCCCTCTCTTAGCACTGATAGGAAACAGTGCCTTCTGGGAGTTGTAGTCCCCAGTATTCAAGACTGTTTGCTTTTAAACAGTCTCTGCATTACACATATAATATTTACAAGCACTCCACACTCAAGACGGTCTCCATAGGCTAACATTGAATTTTCAAGATGTCATAACTTAAAAACTACAAACCAGATTTACAAAAAGTAAACCAGAAGACACTCCCTGGCAGCCTCCTTGAATTTTCTTTTTTTTAAAAAATTAGCAAATATAGAAAAAATACATAAACATATATACATTTGTTTTTCATTATATTTTGATGAATCTTTGCAGAATTGTACTTCCAATGGAAGGCATTACGTGTACCAAGCACCAGAAGGATTGGATAAAGGAATCAGATTTTATAAGCAGTTGAATTTTTTTTAATTTTTTTTAAATTTATTTGTTTGTTAAAGACTTAATATCCCACCCCTCCTGTCACAGGCAGCTCAGGGTGGCTTACAAAAAAATAAATCAACAATTATAAAACCATAAAATTATAAAAACATACCACCACCACCACCCATATCCCTCTCCTTCCCCACCCTCTACCCATCTCCCACGCCAAACACCTGACAGAACAGCGAAGTATTACAGCTTTTTCGAAAGGAGGGAAGGTCCAAGGCCAGACGCATCCTCACCAGAAGGGAGTTCCACAGCCTCGGTGTGGCCACCAAGAACGCCCTCCCTCACGTACTCCCTAGGAAAACTCGGGGGACCACAAGAAGGGCATCCCCCGATGACCACAGGGGAATGCTATTTAGCACAAATCTGCTTATACGTTCCTGGCTGTAACTTATTTGTATCCCATCTAATGTGGATTAAACTTGGCAATTTTATACCCCTCCCCATGCTTACTATTTATGCCAACAACCAACATTAGGAAGTAGGGATGTGAGAACGCGGTTCGGACGTTCGGTGTTCGGCCTGAACTTGGCCCAGTCAGACGGCCAAACTGAATGGCTGAACTGAAGGCCTGAAACCCCGAACAATTCACCTGTGTTCAGGAGCGATTGGGTGGGAAAAACAGGGCTGGCAGGCCCAGGGAGGGGCGGCAGCTGAGGAACAGACTTCCTGGTGCCAGAGGTGGAGAGGCTTGGACTAGCAGCCAGCCTGCCCAATCACCATCCGTCTTTTCCTCAGACCAATGGCTTAGCAGTCTGCAATTGGCCACGGGCTAGGCTGCACGGAGCCAATGGGGCTCGTGGTAAGGCGGGCACAGGAAGTAACAAAAGTCATTGCCCTCCCTCCTTCCAATTCCTTCTGAGCTAGCTACTGATCCTGTCAGCAGGCATTTTCAGAACTCTCCCTCTCCAACCAGTTTGTCTTCCTAATCCATTACCACCCTCCTCCTATTTCACCCGTTTCCACACATTTACCGCCATAGTTTCATTTATTTAGATTAGATTAGATAGATTTAGGTGTTATTTTTATCTTTTACCCCTCCCTGTGCTCTTTCTCCCTACCCTCCATTGAATCCTTCCCTTCTCCCTGTATATATTCCATCCCTGATTCCCTTCCCCTATTTTTGGATTTATTTAGAGTAGCATTAGATTGATTTAGCTTTCATTTCAGTTTTGTACCCCTCCCTATGTTGTTTGTTGTGAGCTGTCTGTGTCCCCCACCCCATCCCTGTGTGTGTAGATAGATAGATAGATAGATAGATAGATAGATGATATGGGATATGGGATATTAGATAGTTACTATAGATACATAGTTGTAGGAGTTAGCTTAGTTCTAGAGACAGAGATAGTGTGTAGTGATTCAGTTTTAATATTTTATAGTGTGTTTGTAGGACTAGGCCTTTGTAGATATTAGATAATATTCCATTTAGTTCCATAGGTTTTAGAATAGTTAATAGCAGAGTTAGTGTAGATATATATAATATTAGATTACCAATTTGAATAAATAAATAAATAAATTTAAAAAATCTTCGTGTGCATTCTTTGGGAGGGAGAAATGGAGAAGGGAAGCAGGAGAGGCCAGTCTGCTGCCCGTAAGGCGGGCAATGGGGCACATGGCAGAAGTGGCAGGGGCTGTGCCAACAGACTGGCAGAAGTCTTCAGCAGCAACCTGAGCCCATCATCATGCCCCAAACTGCACAGGCCTGATTTTGGCAGTCAGGCTTCAGAGGCTCCCAGCAGTGGCACTAGGGGTGTGGTTCAGTGGCACCTCCTGCCAGTATCCTCCACTGCCACATGCAGTACAGGAGACTGCGGCTGTCTCTGCAGCAGCTGCAGGAGCAGGTCCAGGTGCTTCAGGGTTGGATGTTCCTCCAAGGTCACCAATGTCCCCGACCCCCATAATTGAGGTGATCCCCAGCAGTCCAGAGCTGGTGGATCCCACCCCGGCTGCTAGAGGCAGGGTTCGGCCCCCTGGCAATGGCAGCAGGGAGAGAAGCAGCAGCAGCTGCTGCTACAGGGGGCACAGGGGGAGTGGCAGAAGCATGGTGGGCAGTCGATCAGCCTCAGGGTCCCAGTACTCCCCTTCACGGGACATCACTCTGATTGGGGACAGTGAGGCAAACACTAGTCCTGCAGAGGAGATGTCTGGTGTAGAGGCAAGGCAGTTCCTCCGAGAGCTGTGTCACCACTATGTTCTTCCCCTCCCAGCAGTGCTGTCAGCAGTACATCACCCGGTGTCGGCCAGAAGACAGGAGGGGGCAAAAAACACTCGGTCTGGGTGCATTTTAAGTTGGTGCAGGCAGATGATCCCAGGGAGGTGCAGTGAAGCATAGGCATGTGCTCACTAACCTTGGCACAACTGCCATGGCAAGGCACCTGAAGGGATCACACAGTGCTGTGCTGCTAAGCAGGCCAGCAGGGGCTGTGGACACCAGTGGGTTCCCGACTGCAGCGGTCAGTCGTCCACCTACATCAGCGGGCAAGCATCCTGCTCTACCAGCTGCCTCTAGCAGCAGGACCGGAATAATTGCTAGGGGGGAGCAGCAGCATCAGTGCGCCATGGAGGAGCTGGGGTGGGGGAAGCTGCCAAGTCCATCGGTAACTGCAGGATGTGGAGGGCGGCGTGGCTATCAACTGAAAGCCATGAGCATTTTGGGGAAAATGATAGTGCTGGATGGCCAGCCCTTCTTGGTGGTCTGAGACATGGGATTTAGGTGCCTGACTGGCTTTCTGGCCCCCCAGTTTAAACTGCCCTCGTGCACCACCCTGAGTCGGCAGGTGGTGCCAGCCCTGTACCAGGCTTTAAAGGAGCAGGTGAGGGAGCAGCTGGCAAGGGCTGGGGGTGCCACCATCCACTTCACCACAGACCTGTGGATGAGTAGGAACGTGCAGCATGCCTACCTGGCAGTGACGGCACACTGGTGGCAGGACCCCAGAGCATTTGGCAGTGGCAGGAGGGGTCCCAAAGTAGGGTATGGGTGGGCCCTGCTTCAGGCAGAAGTAATGGATGGCCCCCACACCGCTCAGAACAAAGAGGCAGCCATGACCCCCATGGTGAGGGATTGGGTCACGTCAGGCATGCCCTTCACCAAGGGGTGCATGGTGATGGACAACGCGGTCAACATATTGAGGGAAGTCCATGAGGGGGTCTTCACCAGCATCCCTTGTGCTGCACACACCCTTCACCTGGTGGTCAGGGATGCTCTGGGCTTGGGGGAGAAGAGGATTGGGGCAGGCAACCTTAGCTCCCTGATTGAGCAGGGGATGTAGCTGGCCAGTTTCTTTAACCAGAGCATGAAGGGCAGCGACCTCCTCCGGGTGAAGCAGGCAGAGCAAGGCTCCCCAGTGCACCAACTGGTGCAGGATGTGTCCACCCTGTTGAATTTGACCGTCCTGATGCTTGAGCAGCTTCTTGAGCAGAAAGCTGCCTTGCATCAGATTCAACTGGTGACGGACAGTGGGGCACCTCCAGGGTACGATGGGGCAGAATGGGAGATCTTGGATCACACGGTCTTTGTCCTCAGACCATTCTTGGTCATGACAGAGACCATCAGCTCCTCCATGGCCACCATCAGCCAGGTGACCCCTGTGGTCCAGAGTCTCCTGAGAAGGGTCCTCTCCAAGGATGGGATTGTGGCCCTCAGGACAGGAAGCTGGCAGCTGAGGCGGCTGACATGGTGCGGCAGTTGAAGACAGGGATGAAGTTGGATGAGCTCCTGCAGTGGGAGGAATACATTTTGGCAACCATGCCGGACCCCAGGGTCAAGGGCAGTATGACACACCAGACAGCACTCTATGCATACTGGAAGGGTGACCTGGTGGAGATGGTCCGACAGACAGAGCGGGCTCTAGAGAGTGCATGGCAGCAGCAGCAGGATGCCCCTGGGGATGGTGGGAGCAGCCACCCCTTTCAGCTGGTGGGGTCTATCCCTGCCTGCAGCCCTAGAAGCACCAGAAGCAGGCTGAGCAGCAGCAGCACCCCTGTAGCAACATCTCATATATGCAGGGCACTCTGGCAAGCATGGGCTCATGCACAGAAGGGCAGGCAGTGTGGCTGAGGGCAGTGGTGGAGGTGGTGCCCAGGCAGAGTTATGTGACGGAGTACGATAGCACCACAGGAGCAGTAGAGAGCTACCTGGAGGAGGAGCCATGCATTGAACCCAGCAGTGATCCTTTGACCTACTGGGCCGGCAAGACCAATGTGTGGCCAACCCTGTCCAAAGTAGCCAAGGGTCTCTTCTGCTGCCCACCAATGAGTGTCCCCAGCGAAAAGGTGTTCTCCATGGCAGGGGAGATTTGCTCGCCGCACCATCTGAGATTGGGGGCCAGGTTGGTGGAGCAGTTGCTTTTTATAAAGGTGAACCTTCCGCTGCTGGGATTCCCTGAGCTGCCCCTGGAGATGGATTGATGGTGCAGTGGCACATGTCATCCCATGCCAGGGGCAATCTTGGGACGGGTCTTCTCCTCAAACTGGGCTTCTGCTGCTGAGGTGCTGTCCCTCCCTCCCAATGCCCGGCGCCCACTCTGCCTCTCTCTCTCTCTGACTAGATGGCCTTGGACGGCCAATCTGACTGACCTCATAATGCAGGGTGGCATTGGGAAGGTGTAAGCCTGCCAGTCGGCCACTAGCTAGATGATCTCGGCCTGCCTATCTGACTGGCTGTCTCACGCGCGCGCTTCACAGTCTTCGCCAGCCTATCTGAGTGCCCTGCCAAGGCCCCAGACTGCCTTCCCTACTGCCTCTCATGCCATGATGCCTGTCTGCCCACCCGCCCAGGTGGCCAAGATCAAAGCCTGCCTCAGTCTGCCGTCTCGCGCTGCACAGTCTTCGCCAGCCTATCTGAGTGCCCTGCCAAGGTCCCAGCCTGCCTTCCCTACTGCCTCTCATGCCATGCTGCCTGTTTGCCCCCACAGATTGTGAAGCTCGAACCCTGCCTCAGTCTGCCTGCCTTCTGCTCATGCCACGCTGCCTGTCTGCCTGCCCTGGTTGCCACCCCCAAACCCTGCCTCAGTCTGCCTTCCTTCTGCTCATACCATGCTACCTGTCTGCCCCCCCAGGTTGCAAAGCTCGAACCCTGGCTCAGTCTGCCTGCCTTCTGCTCATGCCACACTGCCTGTCTGCCCACGCAGGTTGCCAAGCTTGAACCCTGCCTCAGCCTGCCGTCTCATGCCACACTGCCTGTCTGCCTGCCCAGGTGGCCTAGATCAAAGCCTGCCTCAGTCTGCCTTCCCATGCTCATGCCATGCTGCCTATCTGCCCGCCCGCCCGCCCAGGTGGCCTAGATCAAAGCCTGCTTCATTCTGCCTTCTTCTCACGCCACGCTGCCTGTCTGCCTGCCCAGGTGGCCAAGATCAAAGCCTGCCTCAGTCTGCCTTCTGCTCATGCCATGCTGCCTGTCTGCCCGCCCTGTGGGCAAAGCTGAAGCCCTGCCCCAGTCTGCCTACCTCTCATGCCAAGGTGCCTGTCTGCCTGCCCTGGCAACCCTGGGTGATGTGCCCCACTGGCCTGGTAATACTGCTGCTGCTGGTCCATGGGAGCTCTGCCCTGGCAAATTCAAATGTGCTCACACAATCCTGCTGCTGCCATCTGCTGTTGTATGAGAGCTCCTCCCTTGCAAATCCTACCATCCTGGCTCCATGGGTGCTGTGCAAAGGCAAATCCTGCTGCTGCTGCTGCCTCTTCTGTCTGTGCCACGGGTTCTGTGCCCGATCAATCCAATGTCTGTTGCTGCAGCCAATGCCGCCTCTACTGTCTGTGCCATGGGTTCTGTGCTCGGGCAATCCAATGTCCGCTGCTGCTGCCGACAATGCCGCCTCTGCTGTCTGTGGCCCAGGTTCTGTGCCCAGGTAATCCAATGTCCGCTGCTGTTGCCTCTGCTGTGCCATGGGTACTGTGCCCTGGCAATCCAATGTCTGCTACTGGGTGGCCATGTGATTCANCTCAGCCGAGTAGGGGTGCCAGCCACCAATGGCTGGGCCTCTGCCACTGCTCTGCCAATGCCAGCCAGCCTTCAACGCCATTCCAAGCAGGGGTGCCAGCCACCAAGCCCTGGCCAGGCCTCTGAAGCTGCTCCGTCTATACCTGGCAGCCTGCAATGCCCAGCCATGATGGTGACTAGAACTGGAGAACCCAGCATAGAGCGAGCAGAACTGGAGGCCTACCAGCCTGCAATGCCCAGCCAAGTAGGGGTGCCAGCCACTAAGCCCTGGCTGGGTCTCTGATGCTGCTCTGTCGATGCCTGGCAGCCTGCAACACCCAGCCGTGATGGTGACTAGAACTGGCGAACCAAGCATAGAGAGAGCAGAACTGGAGGCCTGCCATCCTGCAATGCCCAGCCGAGTAGGGGTGCCAGCCACCAAGCCCTGGCCGTGCCTCTGTCGCTGCTCCACCAATGCCAGTCTGCAATGCCTGGCCAAGTAGGGGTGCCGGCCACCAAGCCCTGGCCAGACTTCTGCCACCGCTCCACCGATGCCAGCCTACAATGCCCTGCCCCCTATGGGTGCCAACCAACAAGCCCCAAGCCTTCCCAGCCTCTGCTGCTGCTGTTGCTGGGTCTCAGACAGCCAGCGCTGGTGCCACGGGCATTCCCAGGGGTTGAGCGCTGAGCCTGCCTACCTTGGGGTGCCAAGTGCCAAGTGCAAAGCCTTCCCAGTCTCGACTTCTTCTGCTGTTACTACTGCTGCTGCTTCTGGGTCTCAGATGGCCAGCCCTGGCACCATGGGCACCCCAGGGGCCAAGCGTCAAACCTGCCAGCCTGGGCAACCAAGGGTGCCAAGCGCCAAGCATTCCCAGTCTCTGCTGCTTCTTCTGGGTCTCCAACAGCCTGCCATGTTGCCATGGGCACCCCTGGGGGAACCTGGAGTTCCCGAAGCCTTCCGGCGGGACCAAACTCCACCCAACATTCAGGGGTGGGTGTTCCAAACTCTGCCAGACCAAACCCAAAATAAGTTTCAATAATAATAATAATAATAATAATTAATAATAATAAACAACTTTATTTGGCTAGCTTGCACCATAGCCATACCCATAAACATATATATACAAAAATATAATATAATAACAACATATCAATATACAAATGAGCAATAAACAACTAAAACCATAAAATAAAATAAAATAAAATAAAATAATAACATCACAAAATACATCCATGATAATATGCCACAGCATCATTTATCACCGCATAGATATATCACAAAAGAGCCAGTCCAGAGCCAGAGAAATTTGCCTTACTCTTCTGTGGGGGACCTCAACAGGGAGATCTCCCCCAAAGTGATAACAAATTCAATCATTTAAGTCCTAAGACTATTCCAATCCAATTCAAGCTGATCCTCCGTTTGATTTACTAAGGACATTTTAATTAACCATACCCCAGGATCCGTCCAGGCCACTCACACCCACCCTTACTTCCAAGCAAAAGGAAGGGCCACCAAGGTACATCACATAGGGTATTGCCCTTACAAAGTCCCTGCATTGCAAGCACCAAAATCCTCCCTTTTCTGGGAGGCCAGATGGACAAATATGGCTACAGCATTTGCCACTGCCTTCTCCTTTGTAGTGAGCAATTGCTCTAACTGGGAATAGTCAGACAAGTAGGGATATTCATGCCACAAAGGAGCTAACCAAGCTTGCCGTAGTTCCCCAAAATAAGTTTTTAGTCCGAACATTTGAACTCCATCCTGTTCTCACCTTCCTATTAGGAAGGATTTGATAAAGGGTCCTGGTGATATACACAATTTGCTTATAAATGTATGTCTGACTGTCACATCTTTGTAGTCCAACCAGTGAACATGAGATGTAATAAAGAGTAAGTGCAAGGAAGAAAGAGCACAAAACTGTTCCCCAACTAATGAATGAATATCCTAATATCCCAATATGAAATTTCTATACAAAACAAAATCTTTTAATATTGCCAAAATACTTAAAACAACAATTTGTGTATGTTCACAGCACACTATTACACAGTAATGTGGAACTTAACACAATGTTCCTTCTATTATACACAAATAACCATAAAATACATGTCATAAAAATAACACCACAATTGTCATGGGAATATCAACCATATACACATGTATCCCTTGGAGAACACACACTTTTGACAAAGTCGACATATAAACATGTTTGTCATGTGGATACCACCCATATACAATTGTGTCCTTTCAAAGACACTCCCTGTTAATAAATTCAATTGGATAAGTGCATAAGTCCAAAAGACACTCACTGTTGATAAATTCAATTGGATAAATCCGTAAGTCCAATAAGTCCAAATGCACTTTGGGGATTCTTCCCCTTCTTCAGTGGACAATCAACAAACAACTAGAATGACTACCAGGCGTATGTGGAGCCGAAACGTGCACAACCTTCTTGAATGTGATTGCTGCCTCGAACCCAATACACAGCTAGTATATTTGCCCCTGCAGACAAAAAAGTGGATGAGCTTGAGGCTATTGTTATACCTGGCCAAAAATGCCAAGAACCCAATCAAGTGCCTGCAAAAAATCTTAGCAACGGGAGAAACCCTATTGCAATTGCTTCCTGCTCACCTCATTCCAGATCTTGTTTATGTTGCAATCCTGTGGGGAAGCATAATGCTAAATCCCCCAATCCTTTCCACTTTCTCACATTCGCTATATGCATGGCTGGCATGGAGAAAGAAAATTCATTTAGCTCACCTCTTTGGACAATCAAAATGATCTGACTGAACCCTGCTGCCTGCCTCCCAGGCTGCAGAAAGAAGGGAGAAGAGTCAAATAAACAGCCACATGCAGCTCTCACTTATATCACGCCCACCCACCTGGTTACCCGTTGTCGCATACCTGTTGTCTTTGGATGTGATAAAGAGTCCCAATTTTATATGCCTGCACAGAATATGCAGAGAATGAGCCTATGCCAGGGATTCTCTTACAGGTCACTGTGGTATATGATGTTTGTGATTCCAATTGGCCAGCAGCAATGTCAACCAAATATCCTCATTCTGTGCTGTGGCCCTCCCAACTTCTCTCCCCCACTTGTTACTGGGAAGTCAGAAGCATCTGTTTAGGAAATAATTAATAGATATTCTCTTATGTCCTCTGTCGCAATGGGCATTTTTACACACCCGTTAAAGTTCCGGATTTTTCAATCTTCTGGGTTCACAAGTCCATAACTAAGTTCCGGATGCATTCTTAACACATACACTGCCCTGAGGCAGCCTAAAGTAGCCACAGATGTAGATGTGACAGACTGCCATGGAAGCCAAGTGACCACAGCTGCCTGGAGCAAAGCAGTTTACCAGGAAAAAAATTTGCCCGCAAAAGTTCTTGGAGAAGTTCTATGTAGAAGTTTAAATATCTGGATATTTAAGATCTGGGTGAGTGATCTAGACACACAGAAAGTTCAGGATGTAACAGCAAACATGCAGGGGAAATGTATGTAAAACACTCAGTGCTTCAGGATGTGATTGTGATGATAATTGGCCAGTCTGACTCTGGATGTTTAAACCTTGTTTCCTGATTTCTGGGATGCTATCCCCAAAGTCCCAGTTATGTCCCTTCTATGTCCGCCGCAGGGCCGCCCCCTATGCTTGCCTCAAAGCCACCACCAATTTGATTGCTCCATATCCTCCCTCCTAAAGCCTCCCTGCCCGGTGCCAGGTGCCTGCCTCTGACTGGCACTTCATGTGCTGCTATTTATCTGAATAATTGTCTTCAAGGGGACAACTTCAATTTCTTTTCAAATTGGGGCCCTTTATCAAATTGTCCTGTAGTTTGGCAGATATTACAAGGAAGTTGTGGGATACATTCCTGCCAAAAGTCTTGTAAAAAGGATGGAACATAAAAATGTTACATCCGGAAATGCATTTTCAAGTTTATGACTTATACCATCAGGACCCTTTATCCTATCTTTCTGGAATTTTGCAAAATTGCTAATCTTGTGCAGGGACATAATATTTCCATGTTTCATGCACATTGAATAGAAGATAAAGAAGTTGCAGCCAGGAATGTGCATGGAGCTTTTATTAAAATCACAATGTTCAATTGCTTCTAAAATCGGTTTGCTTTATCCAATCATTTTGAAATTTGGTACACATTGGGTCAAAACAGACATGACGCTAACCACCCTTTAACCACCCTTGCTGGTTATTTATGCATGTTGCAGGGATGTATTGGTGCCCTATGCAGCCCTGAAACATGCATAAATGACCACCAAGGGTGGTTAGCATCATGTCTGTATCATGTCTGTTTTCACCCATAGTGTCCTCCATTAGGGGTACAATATTACCAAGTTTCATGAGAACTGAATAAGAAACAAAAAAGTATAGCCAGAAATATATTTTTCAGTGTTTCCCCATTATTTCCAAAAATATTTTTTTGTTATTATTATTTGTCATTTTCATTATTACAATAACTAAAAATAAAATCAAAAAATTCATTTTTGTTATCATAATTTATTTGTTTATTTATTTATTTTAACAATTTAATAACCCACCCAACTCCACCTCAGGCAGCTTGGGGCCTTACAATAAAATCATATAAATATAAAACATTCCTAACCAACTTAAAAATATAAAAAAACCAAAAGCCTCTCATAACTCCCTCCCCCACCTTACACCTCATCTCCCTCTCCAAAAGCCAGGCAGAACAGCCAGGTTTTACACATATGACAGAAAAATAAAGAAAACTAATTGCACACCCCTAATACGCATGTGCAGTGGTCATTTTGCACATGTGCTTCCCTTTTCCAAAAGGGTGGCGATGCTGCCCTTTTCCATTCTAGAAAAGGGAGTGCATGTGAAGAATGAGCCCATGGTCATTTATACATGTGCAGTGATTATTAATTATTATTATTTATTATTTTATTATTAATACAAAAAGTGAAAATGAATGAAAACAAACAAATGTCATTTGCATATTCATTGGTCTTGATGTCGTTAGTTACTAAAACAAAAGGAGCTCTGTTAGTTTTAGTAACTGAAAATGCCTAAACAAATTGCACATCCCCTACTCTGCAATGTCAAGGACTCTGTCGGATGTTCACACAAGTAAGCGAGCATCGTTTGGGCATCCGATAGGGCTGTCCAAAATTGCAGGAATTACTTGCAAGTGGGAAATTTGGTACTCATTACAACTCTACAGCTGAGTTATGATGTGGGAAGGCAAAGGTATTAGCTAGTATGAAAAACTAGTGAAGGCTAGTTTGAATCATCATACTATGTTACTTCTAGGGATGGGACTATCGGTATTAATTCGATAATGCCGATAATTGTCAATATTGGATTAATCCGATAATGCTGATAATTGTCGGTATCAGATTAATCCTATAATACCAATAATGTCGGTATCGGTATATCAGTTTTTTAACATTGCTGATTTTTTTGATCTTTAACATTGCGGCCATTTTTTAAATGGCCGCAATGTTAAAGATCTGAAAAATCGGCAATGTTAAAAAACCGATATACCAATACCAATAAATCCAATATCAGATTAATCTGATACCGATAAAACTGGTAACCGATAATTCGTGTTGAGTCCCACCCCTAGTTACTTCTGTGTAATTTTTCAGACATGCTTGCCTTTCACTAGCTACCATTCATTTTTTTTTAAAAACAAACAAACATATTTTGAATTGTATTCACAACACAGTCTTTGGCAAATGGCCTTTTCAATTTTTTTCTACCTGTTTCAGATGCTGGGTTTGTCTTCTGGCATTTTAATTTGAGAGAGACTCAATCTGTTCCAAACTTTAGAATTTAGCTAGCTTAAATGTGTATTTTCTAATAGAAATATTGATTTCCTCCTCCACTCCTACTCTGCTTTTTTGTACTTTTCAATTGCTTTGAAATCTTTCTTTCAAGAAGCAAACAATCAATGAGATTTTCTTTTAATCCAAAGATGACAACACTGTTTCTTTTATTCTTGGACATTAAGTCTGAACTGGAAGGTTGTAAGGTGAGTCTGAACTGGGAGGTTACAAAGGCCACAGAATGGTTTGGGCCTTTTTTTTTTATATCTGCTTTTGAAAACTGATACTTCCTTAAATAATGGGATTGCCTATCAATTCTGTCTTGTGTTCTGTAGGAATAAATGAGAAAGAGCAATGCATAGCAATTTCGTGATTGCAGTTGAAATTAAAAGAACTGAAATATGCCAACTGTGGAAACCTAATGTAATTCCTATGTGATAATGATCAGACAGAAATTGAATTAGTTCTAACCAGCCTTTTGTGAGTACATTAGAACAGATGTAGAGACAAGGCATCTTAGTGCACTTACAGAAGGACTTATCAGGATGGCACTGAATCAATTTGAGAGATATTTCTGCTACAAATTAAGTACCTGTTGTTTACATGCCTTCCAGAAGCAAGTGGATATCTATCACACATGTGTTCAGTATTGTTTCTTTGCCAGTTAACCCACAGAAAATAGCAAATTGGTGGCACAGTACTACATAGAGTCCAAGTCCAACAACAATCCTCTTTCATCTGAGTTTTGAGACACTCTTTCCACATTCCATTTGTAACCTCTTTCCACTAGTATCCCACTCCTGTCTAATCACTAGCTTGGAACCCACTCAAAATGAGCTACTCTACCATTGTCTCCAC